>JAJEJO010000856.1:337891-446357 GCA_020662805.1 Glaucomys volans | reverse complement strand
GAAACGTGGCAGGCACAGCTGGGGAGCTGACAGCCAGCCACACGCAGGACGGCAGGGACACCAGCCCGTGCCAGGCTGGAGCGTGCCCTGCCCTGCAGGGAGGGGCGGGCAGTGCCCAGGGGCTGCCCGCGGGGGCGCCATCTGGACCTGGGCCTGGCACTAGTGTGCCATAGAAGTCGTGAGCTGGGTCTTCCCTCCTCCCGGTGAGGAGCAGGGGTTTGGAGCACCTCCCAGACGGGAGGGCGGTGGAATGTAGGTCAACCCCTGGCTGCCGGAAAGTGATGTCACCGCTCCCGGGGAGGCGGGACAGGAGTGTGAGGAACCAGGGACAGTGCAGGACCAGGAGGTCCCAGGGCTGGCTCCCCAAAGGCCCAGACCCATGAGACACGGGGCATTCACAGGGATCCCTGAAACGGGTGCACAGGTGTGGGGCGGGGACGGAGTCCCTCCTCACAAGGCCACGCTGCAGGCGCGGGGTTTGGTCCACGTTATCACTTCTTAGCGGATGGAGGGGACCTGAGTGGTTCTGACGCCTGAAGGTCGCAGTCAGGAGCGAGGTCACCACTCTAACACGCAGCAGTGCCTTTCAGTAAAGCCTGGTCTTTGTTTTGGGGAGAACCTCTTCATGGGCCTCTGGGGTCTGAGAAAGCAACCCCCTCCCTGCGCTGGCCTGGAGATGTCTGTAGGATTGGGGCGGGGGATGTCCCCAAGGCACTTCCTGCCTCCGTGAGAGGTGGCCCAAGGGCTTTCCTCCCAGCCTGGAGTGGCCAGTGGATGGGCCTCAAGCCTCACGGGTGGCACTGGCTATGGCCACCATTCAAGTCCTCCTCCTGGTCACAGTCACTCCCACCCATCCACTCCTGCTCGAGTCAAGCTGTCTCGGACTCCACGGCCCGGGGGTCTTAGACGTGTTTTGGAGGCAGAAGGAGAAGCCGTCTCTGACAGCAGTTCAAGCAAGAAAAGGGCAAGAGAGCAGCCATAGAGGTGGGCTGGGTGCATGGGTAAGGAGTGACCAGGAGGACACAGTATCTGGGATCACGCTGAGGGGAGCCGGGAAAGGCTGGGCTTCCAGCCACAGGTGGCCTGGGGAGGTGTGGGTGTGGAAGGGACAAAGGCTTCCCAAGCTGCCAATCAAGACAGGAGACCCTGAGAAGAGGAGGCAGGGCCTCGGCCACCTGGCTGGCTTTGCTGGGTGACGTGGACAGACACCAGCTGGTGTTCCTCCCGGGATGCAGTCAGGCCGGCAATTGAGTTCATTGGCTAAATCAAATTTGGGCTTCTATATTAAGTGCTTAACATCCGCCACCTCTCCCAGGCCACTGATAAATCCTATTACCCATTGCAAAGCCAGGCGGCCTCCGGAGCACCGGAGAGGTGACGTGGGGGGCTGGTGGGCCTAGGTGACACTGGGTAGGACCAAGCCAGCTCCCAAAAACAAGATTCCCTGTTTCCTATGGGAAGTCCCTTCACCCCCTGAGGGAAGAGCCAGGCCGAAGCCCTGGGCCAAAGAGCTGACTCCCCGACCCAGGAAGGATGGGGAGCAGGGGCCATGACAGGAGGTTAGGTGGCCGAGGGGGTCAGGGAGCTCTGGTTCTGCCTCTGCCTCCCAGCTGGCCCCACTGCCAGGCCTTTGCTTTCGGAGAGACAAATAATGACTCCTCTGTCCAGCTCAGACAGGCCCCTGTGCAGTGGCCGTAGCTACGGTAAAGCAGTGGACCCAGGAGGACTGGAGGGGATGCCACGTGGGCTGTGGCCTCCAGGAGCTCAGAGGGACTCTCGGTCAGCCCTGAGGAGGAAGACGGGAGCTCCGGGGGCAAGAGCATCATGGCAGGCCCCAGGCAGAGGGAGGGCAGGAGGGAGGTGTGTGGCTACCGCGTGGACCTGAGCGAAGGTCAGCGGAAGCTCCTGGAGCAGCAGAGAGGGCAAGGCTGCGTTCTGGTGGGGGAAGACTGCGAGGGGAAGCCAGACTTCAGGGCGCAAGGGTGGGCCCGTCACCCCACACAAAATCCTGCTGCCCCATGCCTCTTGCTTCTTGCCTCTTTCCTCGGGGTCTGGGAGCTGATGGGTGCTCAGGCTGAGACTGGTGGAAGGTGACCAGGAGTCCAGAAAGGGGCATTTCCTCAGAGTGGCAGGTGGCCTCCAGGAACCCAGGTGCACAGTGGGTGGCTTGAAAAGAGGGAGAAGGCTGGAGCACCCTGAGGCTGGGCTGTCGGGCCAACGCCCCTGCTGACCCCAGCTCCTCCTGGTGTGTACAGCTGGGATCAGGGTACGGTGTGTGCGTGGCTGGGACTCGAGGAAGTATGTTCGTGTGTATGGTGGGGACCGGTGTGCCCGTGAACCCAGGTGCATTATGAACACCTGGATGCACGTGACTTGTGGCCCAGAGTGGGTATGGGCAGAGACATCTGTGGACCTAAAACATGTCTGAAGCCAGGCTTGGCGGTGCACATGGTCATCCCAGCAACTGGGGAGGCTGAGGCAGGAGGGTGGCAAGTTTGAGGCCAGCCTCAGCCATTTTTCAAGGCCTTGTCTCAAGCTGAAAAATAAAAAGGGCTGGGGTGTAGTTGGGTAGAAGAGCATCCCGGGACTCAATCCCCAGCACCCCCTCCGAAAGCCTGATGCAGGCGTCCACCTACCAGCAGAGCTTCAAAATGACCTGCCCCAGGCTCCCTCTGTTGGGAGGTGCGTGTGCACAGCCCAGCCAGGTGAGGGCTGGGGTGAAGGTAGGAGACAAGAACAGGGTGTGATAATTGGTCTGGAACTGGTCTCCCTCCTCCCCATCGAGTTTCCAATCTCCATCTCCACCTATCCTGCCCAGGCCTCACTAGCCCCAGTTATGGCTGACAAGGCCCCACAGGTCCCCAGGCTGGGGCTGGAGGGCAGGGGCGGCCGCAGCTGGCCCATGGGTAGGACTCCTCCCCGATGTGCAGTAGCATTCCCAAGGTCCCTTCCGGCTACATCTAATATTCAAATGACTTCCGCTAACCCATTAAAGGCCAGGGGAGAGAGCCGGGCGTGGCAGGAGGCCCAGGGACTCCACAGGGCCAGGAGGGGGATGCACCCAGAAACGGGGCCTGTGTTGGGGCGCCTGAATCGCAGGTGACAACAGTCCCTTTCTAGGACACAGGTGCATGCCAGGCCCTGGGTTAACCTGCAAGTGCTCAGACAAGATCGCTTCGGAGGGATCCAATTTTGTTTGTGGGGAAACTGAGGCTGGAGGCCTGGAAGGGACCTGCCCTGGGCCCCAAAATGGCAAATGAAAGGAGCTGCAGCTCCAGCTCACGCGGCTCCGCGGCACCACGGCGGGCGCCCCGCGCTGCACTCAGGAAGGAGGCACCGAGCACGAGGCAGGGCCGCCCTTGGTTCCCGGGCTGTGGGTCTCCAGAAGGTGCTGGGAGTGGGCACCCTGACCCACTGTGGAGTCGTCAGCGTGTCCTCCCCAGCGCCACGCCGTCCTGTCTGCTCAGACGCCCCCTCCCGCCCTGGCTGCTTGCTCCAGAGCTTTCCGGCCGCCTCTCCACTCTCTTGCACCAGAAGTTCCAGACTGTCCCACCAGGACGCCAGTGTGCCATGGGGCCTCCCATCTCCTCAGGAAAACCCTCCTCACCCCAGCAGCCCAGGCCCTTTTCCCTGCTCCCCTGAACTCACTGACACCCCCTGGCGTTTCCCCGTTATGCAGAGCTTAAAATCCGTCTGCATCCACTCTGAACCTGCCCTGAGGGCTTCACACCCTACCCGCCAAAGTCACTTTGACCTCCGGTTCGCTAAGCCCATGAACTCACCTTGGCCTTCGAATCTGGGACTGCCCAGTCTCGCAGGCACGTCACCCCTGGAGGGGTGAAGCCACTCAGAGGTGCCTGGAGACCAACAGGTCCCCAGGCTCTGCCCTCTGCAGGAGGTCTTGGCACACAGGCTAGCAGAGGCCTACCACCCAGAGCCACCCAGATGCCCTCCGGCCACGGCACGCCATCCACAGGGGACCTTGCCCTGGGACAAGCAGGAACGAGCCCACCAGACAGCAAGGGGACACACCTCAAAGTCACTGAGCTTTGTCCGTTTATGTGTCCTGAGTCACCTGCAGGCGCTGTCACCCACAGACAGCAGGCGTGGGGCCAGAGCAGGCGCCCGGGGCATCGCGGGGACATGAGACTACTCCGGATCCAGGTGACAGTGGTGGCCACGTAAATCTACACATGTGCTAAAAGCTATAGAATTTTACCCTTAAAAGGTCAACTTGCTGCAAAATGATACAAAAATAAAATGAAAAAAAAATTTAAATTCCCTCCAGAAACTTTTTACTAGAGTTCTTTCCATCCAATCCCACCTACCCAGGGTCTCAAGCCCGGTACCTGGGGGACCCCTGAGGCCCCTGTTCCCTGCCCGCCCCCAGCCCTCTGTCAACTCCACTGCCCAGGACCGTCCATGTGGCCCACGTCTCCTCCTTCCGCTGCCAGGCCCCAGCAGGCTTCTCGGGACCGGTCCCGCCTCCAGCTCCCCGGCAGAAGCCTGCACTCTGCAATGGCGTCCACCAAACCAGGACAAGGCAAGCTCCCTGCGTGGGACCCGCACAGCCTGGCCTTGCCTGCTGTCACCCCGGGAGCTCTTAGCTCGTGGGTCCTCAGAAGGCAGAGCCTTGGCATCTGCGCACCTGCCGTCACCTGGCTGGGAATGGCCCCCACCTCCCCATCTCGAGGACCCTCCCTGGCCGCCTGGGACCAAGTCTCAGGTTGGTCCCAGATCTATCCCAACACTGTCCCTACCCGAGTGTCGGCCCCCTGAAGCTCCTGGCGCCCAGCTCCTGGCCGTGTCCAGCATGGAGTAGGTGCCTCTCGGGGCTTCAGTTCTGTCCAAGCAGAGACGCCGAGGTCCTAAACAAAGCTCTGGTGCTGTGCCTAAGATATAAGACGAAGCCATTGTGGGGGAGGGTGACCCCTCAATTCAATTTGATGGACACACCGTGCCAATGTCCCTGCAGGGAGAGGGCAGGTGAGGCTGCAGTGAGGAGCCCACGGGCCCAGGAGCCTGGGGACAGCTCTCCCATGGGCTCCAGGGCGGGCTGCAGACCTCTGACCTCCACAACTGTGAGGTGAGACGCTCCTGCTTCAAGCCACCCAGTGAGGCATTCTGAGGGTCACCTGAGGACACAAACACAGCAATGGCGAAAAAGACCTGAGTGGATTAACACGAAGGTAAGCGAAGTCCTGGAGGAAAGGCCTCCGGCCACAGGGAATCTCAGGGCAGGTGTGGCACGAGAGACTCCGTCCCCAGAGCATCTGTGGGTTCCCGGCCTTGCTTCCTGGGACCCGCTAACCCCAGGCCCCTCCTACCTCCTCTGCACCAGAGGAGCCTCACAAGGCCACTGGCCCAGGGATCCAGGGTCTCCAGCGCGGGCTGCCCACTGCCACCTCTGCTTCTCAGCAGGTGGACATCTCCTGGGGTCACCCTTTGGCAGAGGCAACAGTTCGGGAGGCCTGGGAAGGGAGGTAAAGGTGAACCGTGATGAATGAAATCTCAGCCCCTGGAGAGCTGGGCTCGGGTCCACCGGCTGAAAACCCAGCTCTGGACAGCAGCACACAGAGCTGTCTCTGAGGGACTTCCTGGGCGTTTGGGGATCACCAGCCCCTTTGGGAATGAAATGGAAACGAGGTCCTCTCCCCAGCTGACTGCACACACAGCACTTAGTTTCTGGGAGTCCGTGGACTCTCCGCTCCTCACCGTCCTCGAGCCTGCAGGAGCCCTGGCTCTCTGTGATCGGTGTGCTCTTGCTACACGACGATGCTGGCTGGTGCTTGCCACCCGGCCCCGCTCCCCAGGGCCTGCGGCTCTCCACCCTCTTCAGGCAGGATCCCATTCAGACCTCAAGGTCACTGTCTCCATATGGCGGAGGGGGAAGGAGGCTCAGGCAGGGTAGGTAACCTGAGCAGACTTCACCTGCAGAGTCTGACGGGAGAGCATCCGCCCAGCCACCCACCTCATCACCCCAAACTGGAACTCCGCCCCCTAAAACACAGGTCCAACCTGCCCCTGGAAACTGCTATTCTTCTCTTTTCTTGTACAGCGCCAAGGACCAAGCCCAGGGTCTTGCGCTGACATGTACTTTCTCTACCAACGAGCTCTCTCCAAAACCCTTGTTAAATTTTGAGAGGGGCCTTTCTAAGTTTCCCAGGCTGGCCTCTAAGTTTCCCAGGCTGGTCTTGAACATGTGATTCTCCTGCCTCAGTCCCCACAAGCCCCAGTGGCTGGAATCACAAGCTTGTGCCACCATGCCTGACAGCCGTTCCTCTCCTTTCTGTCTCTGTGAATCTGACTGCTCAGGGGACCTTGTGGGCTACCCTGCTCATCTTTTTGTGACTGGCTTCTCTCACTGAGGGTAATATCTTTACAATCCAACCACATCATTTCGAGTGCTAGAATTTCCTTCTTTTTCAGGCTGAGTAATATTCCACTGTGCGTACAGACCATATTCATTTATCCATCTATCTGGCAATGGACACTCGGTTTGTTTCTGAGTCTTGGCAACTGCTCTGAGCATGAAGATCTGCTGGAGTCCTGCTTCGATTCTTCTTAGAGGGAGAACTTCTGATCGTATAATTCTATATCTAACTTTCTCAGGCACCAACCTCCTGTTCTCGCAGGGGCTACCCCATGTTCCGCTCCCACCAGCAAGACCCTCGCCGACACTTGTTCCTTTCTGTTTTTATGATGAGAGCCATCCTAAAGGGCACCTCACCTATTTCTTAGTCCTCAGTTTCCCCTCATGTCTAAGGGGGACAGTAACACTCAGGATACCACCTGGGCTCAGTAAGGGACAGTGACTATTGCTGAGGGGCAGCACCATCCTCCCCAGGTGCCAGCTGGGGTCACAGAGTTACAGAACATCCCATGATTCACTCACAGCAGCTGAGGAAGAGACCAGAGGGAGGGTCCTGTCGGGGTGGAGGGGAAGGGGACTGTGGACAGCGCTGGCTCGCTGCAGTCCCGCCTCCCCCACCCGCTCTCCGAGGTCCTCTTCCCTCTGCTGTTTCTATTCTGGTCCTCTGCTCCGTCCATCTCCAGTTACCAGGCAATCAATAGGGACAGGACATCCATGGGAGGAAACGAGAAGGCAGCAGAGAGGGACACCAGGGCCCCATGCGAGCAGCCAGGCCCTGGTCGGGCTTCCAGTCCTCGGGTCAGACCAGGCCGGGGCCCGGCCCAGCTTCTGGGCCCTGGCAGGTGTCCTCCCTCTCAAGGGCTTCAGCCTCCTGGGCAAAAGAGGGCGAGGACGCAAGGCCTGGCGGAGACACTGAGTAAGCCGTGCCTGCCGTTCCGGCTCCCAAACCCACACTGTCGCTGCTGAAGACAGGTGCCCAGGACCCAGAGGAGGCGCACAGACCTTTCTCCACCACCTCTGCAAACTCCACCCTGCTCGGCATGGGAAGCTCCAGGAGCCGGGACTCACTCCCTTCCTGTCCCCGGATGGCAAAGGCCCAGCTAGGTTGGCTCCTGGGAGTCTATGAGAATTTCCTGAGCAGAGGAGTCTGTCTGAGAGGCAGGGCCAGGGGGTGAGAGAAGATGAACTCCTGCTTCCCCATCGCCCAGACCTGGAGCGTGAGCGGCCAGCACCGCCCTGCCGTGGGGGTGGGGGTGGGGGCTGGGGGGGTGTTGGGGGGGTGCTGCTGAACGTGGCTGCCACCGCAGCTGCAAGAAGACCCCGCTTCTCAGCAGAAGGGCGCATTGGCAGCCCACGAGCCCCCTGGCTGAACAGTGTTTTGTTTCACTTGGACACAGTTTCAAAGTTTTTCTTAAAAAGCTGTGCACCTGCCAGAAGCAGTGACAATGACTCCCACCTGTAATTCCAGCAGCCTGGGAGGCTGAGGCAGGAGGATCTCGGGTTCAAAGCCAGCCTCAGCAACTTATTGAGGCCCTAAGCAACTCAGTGAGACCCTGTCTCTAAATAAAATACAAAATAGGGCTGGGGATGTGGCTCAGTGGTTAAGCAACCCTGGGTTTAATCCCTGGTACTTAAAAAAAATAAAAAAATAAAAAGGGCCGTGTGCCTTTTCTTGCGACATCAGAAGATCTGGCAAACTTGGGTCTGCTGTCCATCCTGTGAGGGGCCTGCCAGTGCCATTTCTCCATAGACCATACCCTTCCCTGTTGCTTCTGCTGGGCCATTTCTCAGATGTCTCCCAGGCCCTCTGGGCACGGGGTTTGCGACACCTACTAACCCAAGGAGCTTCCACACTCCTTCCTAAGCACCAGCATCTGCGTGGTGTGGCTGTGCCTCGTGGCTGTGCCTCATGCCCGGGCAGCCCTGTCGCTGAGCCTCTCCCCACTGCTCTCCTGCCATTGAAGCCAGGGAAGGGGACACTCACATAACACAGCTCTATAAATACAGCGTTTCCTTAACTCCTCTCCACAAGCTGTTGAGGCCATTGCTATCTCTCCGTTTTGCAGATGAGAAGACCAAGACTGGGACAGGATGAGGCCCTCCGGCCACTCTCGCTGGCCGTTCCCACCTCTCTGACCCACTTGAAGAGTTTTATAGGCACAGCTGCTGGAGCTCCCCGAAACCTACCAGGCGGAAGCCCTGTGTGGAAGAGCTGGGGTCTTGTCCCAGGAGGCTCTGCTGGAAGACCCCAGTGGTCTTCTGTGTTGCAGGAAGGGATGATCTGGCTCCTCCCGGCCCAGATTCCACCCCAGACTAGCCACGCCCAGTTTAAAGCCAGCCACTCCCCACCTCTCAGCCCCCCAGGGCTGCAGGGAGGAAGGAAGGGGAGGGGCCTGGAGGTGCAGGTGGCTGAGGTCACCTGGTGCCACAGTGCTGGCTTCCCCAGCTGTGGTGCTGCAGCTCTGGCCCCCTCTCCTCTGGCCCCCTAACTGGCACTAGCTCCTCATTCTCCAAGGCCTGGGCTCCCAGCTGCTCAGGCCACCTCCCCACCAGCAGCCAGGTGCCTCTGCCATTCCTGTCCTGCCTCCCCTGCCATCTGGGTCCCCTTGGAGTTGGGAGAGCAGGCAGCCACATCTGAATCAAAGAACTGTGGACTCTGGAGGATAGGCCAGGGAGATGGCCCCCAGTACAACCTACTGGAGCATGGGAAGGGAAGACTGAGCTGGACCAGAGCTGAGGAGCCTGTGGGGCCAGCATGTGGCCAGAGAGGGCTCAGTGGTGGAGACCTACTTGAGCTCAGACGTCAGGGCTGGCTGACAGTTTAGCTGTGCAATTCCTCTTCCGAAAACATGTGGCTGATGAGGCTGAGGGGAGCCCAGTCCCTGTAGGGAACGCTCCCCAGGGCAGGGTTCAGGTCTGGCGTGTTCAATGCTTCTCCTCAGCTTGTGGGATCGTAGGCCCCAGTAACCATCAGGGAATTAAATGAATATTGATCAAACAAGAAAATATACATGAAGCCCTCAATACAGCACAGAAGAGCAAATGAGCCTGCAGCAAATGTTCGATAAATATTTTCCAGATTGTCAGCAGGTCACAGTGGGAGGCACCATGGACCGTGAAATTCTAAGGGAATCCCAGGAGTTTCAGTCTGCAATCCCAGAAACTGAGAACACTCAGGAACATGGGGCATCGTCTGTCGGGCCCTTCACTCCCTTTGCCTTTGGGCACAGGGCAGGGCTGGTTCCCAGAAGGAAAGAGGAGGAAGTCACAGACTGTGCCGAACCACCTAACCAGACCTAATTAATTCACAACCAAGCTGCAGCACTCCTGCTAACCAGCTGCCCGCGGAGTACTTATCTACCTGTGGATGGAATCACATGCCTGCCAGGCTGGGTGCCCAGAGGAGCTGTGTGTCAACGGGCAGGGGTCGTCTGCTGCCTTACCAGGGAGATGCGGGCTCTGGGCAACCCCAGTTCTCTTGTCATGGATGGGACACTGAGTCCTGGAGAGGAGCATGGAGGGGTGAGACCTGAACCCCAGATCACCAGAAAGATGGTCACTCTGCAGAGGTTTAAGGTGCCCCACAAAGTCCTGACTATCACCCAGCAGCTGGCCCAGACATCAGGAAACTGCATGAACCGCAAACGAGGTGTAGGGTAGGACCTTTGGACAGGCTGAGGAGATGAGAGTCCCCTGTGGCAGCCCAAGGCAGGCCAGAAAAGAGACCACGACCCTGGGGAGGCCTGGGGATGGGGTTCCCATCCAGACCTGCTCAGCTAGCTAGGGAGGGCAAGCCTTGTCCAACCTTGGAATGTGCAATGCATTTCAAGGGCAGAGGTCAGAGGTCACAGAGAAGGTCAGAGGTCACAGAGAAGAACAGAGACCAAAACTGGCCCCCAGCTTCATGACAGTGCTCACCTACCAGGTGGCTTCCCAAGCATCCCTGATTTAAAATCTCCTGTCAAGCTTAGGGAAGGCTAGGAATCTTGGGGATTCAAACTGACCCCTGTGTGTGCACCTGCCTCACTTGGTCTGCCAGCCTTGAACCTGACACCTCCCCAGATGTCTCCCTTTGCCTTTGTCTAATCCACACACACTGTCAAAGTACAATACAAGGAGCCTGGCTCGGTGGCAGGCCCGTGGTCCCACTGACCCTGGAGGCCGAGCCAGGAGGATCACAAGTTCAAAGCCATTCTGTCTCAAATTTAAAAATAAAAAAGGGCTGGAGTGTAGTTTAGTGGGAGAGTGCCCCCAGGTGTAATCCCCAGGCCCAAACAGAGTAAAACGAAATGCAAACAAGTGAAAGCAAGAGGCCACCCCGCCCGCCCACCCAGCGGAGATCGCCCCAGCCACTAGTGAGCCAATGGGCCTCCGGCTTCCCCCGCACCAGAAAGCTTCTCCTGAGCCTGAACCTGCTTCCTCGCAGCGCCTGTTTCAGCTGTAGGGATCAGACACACAGGCATACTACACACTTCACGAACACAGGACCATGCTGAACACACCAGGCAGCAAACTGCTTCCCCCTCACCAGGAATGACGCACTTGGGTGGTACTCTAGCTGCTGCAGGGGGTGCCCAGGGCCCGCTCTCCTGGCAGGGTTCTGGGTGCAGCCTGCACCCACTGACACTGTGCTCCCGGCCCAATCGTGCTCCAACACCTTGGGCCTTCCTCGCCTGCCCCAGTCCTCTCATGCCATCATTTAGACTAGTACATATTTTATTCAACTTTTGTGTTTTTTTAGCATACACTATGCGTCAGGCCCTGATCTGAGCACTTCACCAACTTAAACTCATTGAACCCTCCACGATCCACAGGAGGCAGAACCAGCAGCCCCATCCACAGAAGGCTCAGGATGAGGTCCTCGCCCCTGCAGACCAGCACAGCATCTGCCCAAAACACAAATGGCCGGAGACATGCAGAAGCAGTTGGTCTCCTACACCCCCAGGTAACATCAAGGTACCAGGTAACAGCTCAGGAACCAGTAAGTGTCCTTGCTAACAGATAATGTCCCAGGCTAGGTAACATCCTGGGACTCAGGTTATGCCCCAGCAACTAGGTGACATCTGGGAACCAGGTGACAGCCAGGTACCAGGTATCGTTCCAGGTACCAGGTACCAGCCTGGTATCAGATAACCTCCCAGGAACCAGGTAATATTCCAGGTACCACGTGACATCCAGGTAGCTGTACCCACCTGGGTATCAGATAACCTTCCAGGCACCAGGTACCACTTGGGAACCAGGTAATGTCCCCGGCACCAGGTGCCATCCTGGAGCCGAGTGACAGCCGCGCCCCAGCCTTACCTGCCCACGACCTCGATGTTGGAGATGGCATAGAAGTACTTGTAGAGGTTCTCGCGCTGCACGTAGGTGCCCCCCAGCGCGGGGCGCAGCAGGCGCATGCGCAGGTCGGTGAGGGTGAAGAACTCCTTGAGGCCCTTGGCGCTCTCCAGCCGCGTGTACAGGTTGTCCATGTTGCGCAGGTCGGGGCCGGCGAAGATGGCGAAGCGGTCCCGCACCTCGAAGCGCACGTGCTTCTCCTTCTTGGAGCCCGCCCAGCGCGAGTACTCCTCGGTGCACAGCACGCGGTGGGCGCTGGAGGACGACATGTCGCGGGCGCGGCGGGCGGACATGCCGAAGGCCTCCATGCAGTCCTCGGCGTAGAACTGGTAGGGCTGCCACGTGCGCCCGTTGTCCAGCGACTTCTCCAGGACCATGACCGTGGGCCGGCCGTACTCGAAGGTCATCACCACGTCGTCCGTCAGCTCCACGCTCTTGTTCCACGACAGAGTGATGTTGGCTTCCAGCGGGCTGGGGTAGCGGCTCCAGGTGATGCTCTGCCAGTAGGTGGCCAGCCCCTCCTCCTCCCGGTCGAACATGAGCCGCGGCGGGTGCGCCAGGTCGGGGTTGGAGGCGTCACACTCGTTGCTGCACAGGTAGGGGTTCTCCTGCGGGGGGGAGAGGAGGCGAGGTGGGCGGGCTGCTGAGGGCCTGGGGAGCCCCGCGCAGCCAGCCCCTGCCGGTGCGCCCAGATGTCTGCCCAGCAATCACAGAGCTTCATGTCGGGCATATGGACGAGCCCACACCAATAATAAAACAACAGGGAGCCGCTGGCGGGGTGTTAGGCACTCGGTGCTATCCACTTAATTTTCTGCAACCCTAAAACTGCTCTAAAAAATAGTCTATTAATTAAAAGTAAAAAAACAACCCACAGTCGCTAACACCCCAGCACCCCAGCCCACTTACAGACCTTTGATAAATATTTCAGGTGTCTGGTTTGCTCAGAGGCAAAATGGCTTGGATCTGAGTTAAAAACCTCTTACTCGCAAATGAGCCATTTGGCCCCCTCCAGGGAGAGCGGATGCATCACCTTCTGAAGGGCTGAGTTGGCACCCCTGCCACCCCTGCCGCTGGCACTGCAGCCTGCCTCTGGCCACGGCTTTGATCCTCCGTAGTGGAGGGCCGCTTCCCAGACAGCCCAGGGCCCCTCGGTGAGCAGGGCCAGCCTGGGGTTCACTGATGCGGGATCCGCAAAATCCTTTTTGACCAAAATAGCTTTGTCCTTGGTACCCCATGGTGCCATTGACCACGCCACGTGGCCTGGCCGTGCAGATTCATGGGATCTGCACACCTTGGGGAGCAAAGAACTCACCCTCAAGTGCAGCACCTCACTGAGCAGATGGGGAAACTGAGGCCCAGGGCAGGCAGGACCTGTGCTTCAGAGGGTGAGCCTGCTCTGGCCCCGCCTGGTGCCCCTCTTCCTGCCCACCTGCCTGCACAGCCTCAGGGGTATCCACGGCTGGCGAGCTTACTGACACCATGGCAGCTAGAGGGATCTGATCGCAGGCTCCCACTGGCCACTGGAGGCCCATCACACCCCATCCTGCACTGTCACCCTGAATGAGGAGGGGCTGAGAGGCCCCGTGGGGATGGCAGAGCCGGGCCTGGGGACAAGAAGGGTGAAAGAGACAGGCTTGACTGGGAGGGACAGCCCTGTGCCTCTGCCAGTCGGCAGCCAGGAAGGGCACCAGGCCAGGACAGACCAATCTGTCATGCAGTGGGAGGAGCAGCACCCAGCCCTGAGCCCTATGCCTCCCCATGCCTCGTTAGGGGTGACTGTGTATCCCCAAGTCCATGTGTTGGCGCCCTAATCCCCAGTACCACAAAACATGACCATCTGGGGACAGAGTCTTCTATAAAATATTTTTTTTGGTTTTGATGGATGTTTATCTATTTACTTATTTAATTTATTTATATGCAGTGCTGAGAATTGAACCCAGTGCCTCGCACATGCGAGGCAAGCACTCTGCCTCTGAGCCACAGCCCCAGCCTCCTGGGGACAGAGTCTTTAAAGAGGCAATTGAATTCAATGAGGGCCTGGGGTGGCCTGTCCTCCAGTCTGAATAAGTGTGGACACTCAGAAATACCAGGGCACACAGGGAAGGCCACGCAGGAACAAAGGGAAGACGGCCACCTCTGAGCCCCGGAGAGAGGCCTCGGGAGGAGCCGAGCTCCTGCCCACTCCACCTGGGACTGCAGCCTCCAGCACTGGTCCACTTCTGTCCTCAAAGCCACCGAGTCTACGGTTAGTTTTTCCAGCAGCTGAGCCAAGACACACCCGTCCCCATGAACAGAAGGGACAGGTGAGGGCACGAGGAAGGATTGTGGGTTTCCTCTGACTCGCCCAGAGGTTGTCTCTGGGCCTCTTCCACAGCCGGGTTTCTCTGTGTGCTGGCCTGGAAGCTCCTCTCAACCCAGCTCTGAAGCTGTCCCCTCTCACCTCAGAGCTTCTGCCTCTGGCCACTGTCCCTCCTCTCAGTTCTCAGGGCCCTTCTGGGTAGCCCTACCCAGGAAGCCCTCCTCCCCTGACTGGGTCTTTGAACCCAGTTCCCTCCCCTGGGACAGTGAGGCCCCATAAAGGCCTGGACCTCAGAGACTGCCCACTAGGTCATGGTCCTGGTAATCAGCTGTTAATACAGTGGTGACTATAGTAATGTCAGTCATCTCGTGTTGAGGGCCCGTATTCCTGTCAACCCCAACAGCTGTGAGTCAGCCACACTAACCTCCCCTCTTCCATCGCCCTGCCTTTGAGTCCCCCGCCCTGCCCAGCCTGCTGATGGTCCCCGGGGAGGCTCCTTCAAAGTCCCGTGTGCTCCCAGCCTGTCTGACACAGGGCAGACTTGCAGCCAGCTCTGCCAGGGGATAGGGCTCCAACCTGGCTGCCACCACCGTGCCTCCGTCCTAACCTGCAGGACCCGGTGCCCCATAGTCCCCGGGAAGCAGATGGTCAGAAACTAATGAATCAGCCCGGGCAGTCAGCAGCCTCGCCTGCTGCAGGGTGGGCTCTGTCAACAGCGAGCAGAAGTAACCTCAGGCGGTGGCCAGCAAGCCCTCCCTCTCCCCCTCTGATTTCTTCCTCTCCTCCCGCCACCTGCCCACCCCGAGGTCTCAGAATTCCATTTAGGAGCACGGATTTCGTGCCCCAGAAAGGCCACGTCTGAGCCGAGCTCACCACCCTTCCCAGGCAGCACTGGCTCCCGCTCTGGCCCTCTTCCTGTCCTTCCCTGGAGAGAGTCCCAGAGATGGAGCTGGGGGTGAATGAACCCAGTTTGCCCAGAGCCCCCTCCAGAAAATGCAGTAACCCGCCACATTTCCCATAGGACTTTCAGGGGTTCACCGAGCCCCGGGTCCCCTGTGAGTCTGCAGCCTTAAGGAAACTGGCTCTGGGGTCTGAAAGCCCTGAGTTCTGACTCAGCTCTATCTTTGGAGGCTGAGTGACCTTGAGAAAGTCACTTTACTTTTCTGAGCCTCTATTTCCTCACCTAATACGTGAGATCATAAGGATGGAAGACCGAGAAAATGTCTTCAAATGGTGGCGATTGCTCTTAAGCGGCAGTTTCACACGTTAGCCCGGGGAGTCATGAGGCTGAAGCCACCAGGAAAGCTGATGGGAAAGCTGGGGACTTCGCTGCCTGCACTGCCTTGGCAGCCGCTAGCCAGAGGAGCCAGTGGTGACACGCGTGGGGGGCTGGCCTGGTGCTTCCCACCATCCCCACTGGGAGTCCTCCCTGAGGGCAGGTGCCGTGGTTATGTCTACTTCATAGATGGGAAACAGTACACACGGGTCCCACGTCACCGTCCCCGAAGCCAGGGGACCCAACCTTGGGGAATCTTAGGGAAAACCAACCCCCCACCCCCCTGCAGCCCTCCTGCCTCTATGGACAAATCCCCTGCAGGCAAAGCAGAGCAGCCCAGCCTGGACCACGATCACCAGGGAGCCGGGCGGGGGCGCGTCTCCTACACAGACACCAAGCAGGACATGTCTGGCACGAAACATTCTGTGGAGACCATTTCATGCCAGGCGTTTGGAACCCAGGTCTCTTAAATGCTTTTGCTTTGATGCTGTGCTCTGTGCGAAGGTGCAGCTGGAGGCGGACGCCGGGTCGTAAACACTGCAGACAGGCTGCAGGCCAGGCGTGCCTGAAAGGGAGGTGAAGTGGAGCAGGGACGGGGGAACCGTGTCCCTGGGAAGTCCACTGCTGGAACCTCCAGGCCCTTAACCAAGGAGCCTGCAGAGGGACAGTCACCAGAACGGTGGAGAAGGTATCTCACCTCCCCTGCGCACCTCAGCTCCTCCGCTGGAGGGCTAGCTCCCGAGGGCAGCAACCTCATCTACCTGTGGCCCCAGCTCCTGGCTTCCCTTGGGGACTCGGGAAATCTTGTGGGATGAATGGAAGTCCAATGAGCCGCAGTGATAACCTGGACCTCAGAGTTGCCGTAAGAATCACACCGGGTGCCACATGGCAAGCTCCCTGGTGGTGCTCACTAGCTGGTCTGGATGAAGGGAGGGTGCCATGACCGTGCCTGGCCCTGCGCCTTCAACCAACAGGAAGACCCCCCATTTCTGCCACACTCCCTCCAAGCCCACCCCATGCAGCGCACACCTGGGGAGCCACTCCCCCACCGGCTGCTCACAGCGACCCTCAGGGCTGGGATCCTTTTATTTACATTCTATAAACAAGAAAAGGCCAAGAGACTTCCCTAGATCAGGCAGCTCTGCAGTGAGACAAGAAGCCCCAGCCCTGAGACAAGTTGGGAAACCGTGCCCTTCACCCAAAAGGGAAAGGACGACACCGCCCCCAGCCCGTGCCACTCTCCCGAGACACGGGTTCCACCCGGGAGGCAGACAGCCATCTCTTTGCCACCCAGGCATGTGGGCAGGCTGGAACAGTTTAGCAGCTGACAGATTTTTTTGAACTTGTCTGCCGAGTTGTCAACCTCCCTGGGGGACTGCAGGCAGCTGCCGTGTCCCAGGTGGGAGGCGGGAGGCAGCCGAGCAGAGGCTCCGAGGGTGGGGTGCTGAGGGCAGCGCCAGCCCTGCTCTTGCAAACTTTGGAGACCCAGGGAGGAGGCCAGGTGGGGGAGGAAGTGGAAAGGCAGCAGAGCGAGTCCCACCCCTGCCTGGGCTTCTGGAACTTGCGGGGGAATCTCTTCTGCGCTGGGCAGGTGTGGAAATCAGCAAGCACCTTGCCCCATGGGGTCATGGACTCAGGGGACTTCCCCTAACACTGCGTGTGACGCTGGGCCCAGCCTTGCCCTCCCCGTGCCTCGGTGTCCCCATTCATGAAATGACTAAGTGGGAGCTGGTGACTGGTTCCGATACAGACACTTGCTCCCGAGTCCCCCAGGCTGCTGGGAGAAGGGCACAGAGACACACTCTCCTCCCCCAGACTCCAGGGAGAAAGCCAGGGTGCCCGGGGAATTCTCCCTAACAAATTATTTCCTATTTATTGGTAAGAAAAGTTGCAGCGGGGATGAATTATTAACAAAGCGGAAACGGAGATGCTGCTGGGAGCGGACTCTCCTCCCTCCCAGCTCCCTCCATCTCCCTCTCTCATTCTCCTTCTGTGGTTTCATTGATCCCCATCCCTCTTGCTCTCTCTGCCTCTAATTTCTTCCCCTTCCCCTTTCGGGTTCTCTGGGAGCGAAAGCCCTGGACAGCAGCAAGGTCACCCTCCCTGCTCTCGTGAATCAGCGGAAAGCGGCCCAGAGCCCGAGCTGCCAGCGAGGTTTCTCTTGTTGTGGGAACGATCTTCCTCCCAGCCTCGATCATGATGACTCAGGCAGGGAAGGCGAGCAGGCCTTTGGGAAGCGACTTCTGGGCCCCTTCATCCCAGCCACGAGCCTCCAGAAGCCTTGGAGACCGCGTGCCGCCCCCTGCAGTCCCCAGACCCAGTTTCACAGGCATGCGCTGGGCAAAGGTCCAGCTTGGACCCAGGGTCCCTGGCCACCTGCTGAACCTGCCCCGCCCTGCACATAGCTCAGTTCTCCAGAGCAGTTTGTCACTCTGCTCCAGAGCCCAGAATTGTATGAGAAGACAGGGAGCACTGAGGCCTTGCATTCCAGCCCTGTCCGAGATTGTCCAAGATCCTCCCACTTCCAGAACCTTCCATGACTAGGCATGAATGTGAGGGGAGCAGGCACCGGGCTCCCTCCTTTGTACCACACTCCCAGCAGCTGTTTGCACACAGCTGTATTTAACAGACATTTCCAAACGCAGCAGCGAGGGCCCTCAACAGTGGATCCCCTGGTGGTCCCCCAGGCGGGACTGCGTGGTCCTGGGGAGGCAGGAAGCAGCTGACTGAGAGGATATGGACACCCTAAGACCCAGGTCTGCTTTGGGAAGCTGTTTTGGCAGTGGGATAGAGACCCCTGGCTCCTCTGTCTTGCTCATCCCAACTTGGGTTTCCACCAAAAGACCCTACCACGGGCCTTTCAGGGGACCTGGAGGCACTGGGCTGCACTGGCGGACGAGCTGCCCAGGAGAGTCTGCAAGGTCAGAGGGCAGGGATGCAATGCGGACCCTGACTGGCCATCCCCTGCCCGCCAAGACACAAACCCAAGAATGGTTTCCTCCATCTGCTGAACAGCCAGAGGGGTGGGGCGGGGTCTCGTCAAAGCTCTGGCTAGATGAGGGTTAATCTCTCCAGGAACTTAAAATTGTATTCTTGAAAAAAAAAAAAAAAGCATTCTGCTCTGCCCTGGGCATATGTGGATTCTTCCCACAGCCAGATTCCCAGGAATGTTTGGGATGGGAGGCTCTTCCCGCTGAAGCGTGCCTGGCACAGGGCCCTGTGGTCTCCCATGGGCAACTCATGCTCTCCTGACCTCCACTGGTACCACATAACCAAGAGACACCCATGGGCACTGTCTCAGAGGGAATGGCCCCCTCATTTGCATACCCCCAGTGACAGAGAGCTCATTACCACAAGAGGCAGACAGCCCAAAGCAGACTGCTCCATTCCTAGAGAGTCTGGTGATCTATTTTGGCGTGTGCTCCACATTTTCTTTGCTCCAGGCCCCCTTTCTTTTCTGTTTGGGTCCCATTTTCTCTGGGTATGCGCTAAACATTTTCTAATTCATTAGAAGAAAGAGGGAGGCGGGTGAGCCCGAGCCTCCGCCGCCTCCTCCAGCCAGGGCTCAGCCAGGGCTCAGCCAGGGCTCAGCCGGCTCGCCAGCGCACCGCAGCCAGCGCCCGTGGGAGGGTGCGGTGGCCCCTCCTCTCCCCCGCCCCCTCCCTGCTCGGCAGCCTCAGCCTGCTCACCAGAAGCTGCCTGCCTGGCAGTGCCCAGCCTGGCACCCTGGACGGTTTGCTGTCCCGGCCCATCTCTACTCCCAGTCCAGGCTGCGCTCACCACCCAAGCAGCTCAACACTCCTATTTGGTACCTTCTAGAAAAGTAATTAGAGGAAAGGAGGGGTGGAAGGAGGAAGGAAAGCAGGAAAGGGAGAGAGGAAGGAGCGAGAAGGGGCGAGGGGGGACGGGCAGGGCCACGGAGAAGAGCCGCATCCCGAGCCGCCTGGCAGAGTGCATTATCGATTCGGGACTTAGAAAATGCTTAGGGGGAGGAAAAGCGACCTGCTCTTTAAAAGCCTGTGCGAGGCGTGAGCTGGACCCGGCAGCGTCCCAAAGAGGGCTGCTCAGCTGACATGAATATTTTATCAGGAGGAAAAGCGGCTGGAGGATTCCAGCCGGGTGGGGGACAAGGGGGCGCGGCAGCCCCTCTGCAGCCCCTCCTCAGGCCCCTCTGACACAGGCCTGGGGCAGGGTGTGCAGGAAGACAGGGCGGCAGAGAGGATCGGGGTGAGGCTGAAGCTGGACCCCGCAGCCCTGCCTACCACCCGTCCACACTGCCTGGCACGGCCCCTTTTGGGCCACCACCAACCCCCTAGCCTGGGTCCCCACCATTCTCAGCTGTCCCCAGGTGCCCCATGCAGGCACCAACAAGGAGCCTTCAGCACCTCCCCTGAGCCTGGTCCCTTCCCCTGGTCCTGCCGGCCCCTTCCCACCCACCTCGCCTCTCCCTGCCTTCCCCTCTGCTGTCGAGTTGCTTCCTTTCTGATCCCCTGCCACACCCACCTGAGCTCTGAGGACAGGGACAGGGCACCCCTTCCCCTCCCCCTCTGGTCTGCTCAGATACCCCTTCCTTGGGAGGACCTCCCTGGTCTCTGATGGCCAATCTGGTTTTCATGTCTGTTCCGTCCACCCCGTGCTCCGGGAGGGCAGGGTGGAGCCTGGTGCATGCGAAGGGCTCAGGTGGGGCTTGCATGTGACCCTCCTCAGCAGGTCCCTCCTCTCAGTGGGTCCTGGGAGTGAGCAGAGCCCACAAGGATGGGGACTGCCCGGGCCCCTGCTTCGGGTTGCCTCCTGCTGCTCTCTGAGGAGCAAAGGGTTCGTGCAGCAGAGGAAAGAGCAATAAGTTGTGGGCGTGTCCCATACCTGAGCTCACCTTGGCATATGCATGCTCTGTGTATGGAGCCCTGGGTAGAGATGGGGCAGTTGGGAGCCAGGTAAGGTTGCATGGATTTATATCCATTCACTTATTCATCAGCTATTTCTGAACAAAGCAGCCCAGAGAAACAGCTCTTAGACCTGGCTGTCCGCCAAAGTACCCGGGACCAGGAGGGGGACACTGCCTGGGCTCCAAAGCCAGAGATTCTGCTCCAATTTGAAACCAGGCTGACCAACCAGTTAGCCAACCAGAGCTCAGGGCAGGGGACTCAGATGCACAGTGGGGTCTGGGGCTGTGCAGCTGGCGGGAGGAGGGGTGCCCAGGCTGCCCTGGATGTCCTGCTGTTAGCCCTCACTTACAGGTGAGGGGGCAGAGGCCAGGCACGTGCCCAACGTCACATTTCTGGTAACCTGGGCACTCTGACGCCCATGGCTTGGTCCACCCAGGCCTGCGGGGGATCTGTGGTTAGGAAGGCTCCTGGGGCAGAGGGTTCAGCAGGACAGGCAGGCCAGGAACAGAGGGCCCTGAGGTGGAGGAACAGAACCCTGGCCACAGGGCGGGGCCAGGAGCATGGAGGGGTGCAGAGGAGGTAAGGCAAGGGTCCAGGGGCTGGCTGGGCAGCCCTGATTGAGTTGGCAGCTCCGGAAAGGCCCTGGTTCTAGTGGCCAGCCTCCTTGCAGGAAGAGCAGCTAAGAACCTGAGCTCAGGGCTGGGGTTGAGGCTCAGTGGTGGAGCCCTTGCCGAACACGTGTGAGGCACCCGGTTCGAGACTCAGCACCACATATAAAATTTTTAAAAAAAGAATCCATTGACAACTAAAAAAAATTACTAAAAAAAAGAAAAAGAAAGAAAGGAAAAGAACCTGGATACCAGGGTCAGTGACCCCAGGCTGCCCCTCCTCCAGACCCAGGAGCCAGAGCAGCAGGGAGAGCCTGCGGGTCACACAGCAGGAAGGCTCCTGAGAGCCAGGGCAGGCAGGGGCAATCTCTCCCTCTCGGGACTTTGAATTTAAAACAGGGTGCTCGAGGCTGGAGGCAGGGGGGGGGGCGGTCCGCCAGTGGTTCTCAAACGTGGCTGCACAAGGACCACCTGGGGAGTTTTGATAAATCTGGAGGCCAGGTCCACCTAGGGTCTGAACAGCTGGGCTGGCATGCAGCCCGGGCCAGGGGCATGACAAACCCCCAGCAGAGGTCACGTGCAGCCCACGCAGCCAGCTCCGGTGGCGTGGAGGCCTGGCGGGGCGAGGGTCCATCTCAGAGTGGCCAGCGACAGCAAGGGGGCAGTCTGGCTCCTTGGCCCTGTGTCCTACCCTCCTCTGCCCCCTCTCCCCCAGCCCAGCTGCCAACCCCTGGGACGGGGGGGTGGCCTGGTGCCAAGCAGACGCCTTGCACCCCCTCCCGCCACGCCCCCACCCTCTATTTTTAGGTCCATTATCGTCCATTGTCGGGTAGATTCCCCACCCCTTCCCCAGAAAAACAGATCGGGTTCCTCCAGGCAAGCCGTGGAGCCGGTGCGTGGGAGCGTGCGTGCTGCCAAACAGACATGGAATCAGTGAATTATCAAGTAAGTGGATTAGCAGACTCCATCACGGCCCAAAGGGCAGGGGCGGGGAGAGGCCACCGTCACTCCTCCCCGGCCCGCCTTCCTCCAGGCTGGCAGGCACAGTGTGCTCACCCAGCACATGGCAACAGCGGCCTCCATCTATGGGACACATGTTGAGGTGTCCCAGCAGCTCACATCAGCCAAGCAGCCCAGGCTGGAGGTGACACCATCCTACACTTAGAAGCTGTGTGGCCTGGGGCCGGTGACTTAACCCCTCTGGATCTGAGATCACTCATTCCAAACTGGCATTCATTTCAACTTTACCACAAGCCTTCTGTGAAAATCCAATGAGCCACTTTAGGTTAAGCGCTTGGTATACACTTGGCACTCAATAAATTGTCAGCTGCTGCTGCTCTTAGGAATTGGAGGGTGTGGACTCAAGAAACTCTTCAGACAATGAGGACCAGTCAGTAACAAGAAGACAAGCCTTGACTACTCTGAGCTTGAGCCCCAGAGGGCAGGACCCTCTGGCTGGGTGGTTGACCATGGGAGTCCCGGGGGACCTGGGGCTGTCTGGGAAGTCCCCACAGTGTTTGGAACCTCGTGTGCATGGAGAGCACTGCAGGCTTGAGCACCGTGCTGTTCCAGGAAGATCGGCACGATTCTCAGCGGGGCCGTGACTCCCAAAGCCCGGAGGCCCCGCGCTGAGGTTCTGCTGCTGAACCGAGTTGGCCCCTGCCTTCGGTCCGCCCCCTGGGTCTTCCTGGGTAGCGGGGGTATTGTTCTCCACTTTTCTTTCTCTCCCTCCCTCCCCAGCAGAATCCAAAGTCAGAGCAGCTCCAAGGTTCACACACGGACCCTAATTTTTTTTTTTTTTTTAGCACTGGGGATTGAACTCAGGGGCACTCGGCCACTGAGCCACCTCCCCAGCCCTATTTTGTATTTTATTTAGAGACAGGGTCTCACTGAGTTGCTTAGGGCCTCGCTAAGTTGCTGAGGCTGGCTTTGAACTCGGGATCCTCCTGCCTCAGCCTCCCAAGTCGCTGGGATTACAGGCGTGCGCCACGGCGCCTGGCTGGACCCTGATGTTTCAGACAGGAATCCTTCACCCCAAACGGGGAGAGCCCGAGTGAGGCCCCCAGCTCCCAGCAGCCAGTGGAGGCCCCTGCGTGGTGCCAGGTGCACAGCTGTTGGCCAAGGTCCCAGATGGTGCCGGCAGGGCAGGGGATGGGCAGAGACAAGGTGCCCTCTGGACAGCTGGTCTCTCCTGCTGCCACGGCCTTTGGCTGCTCTTGTTCCCTAAGGGGGGGACGCTCCAGAGCCTGCGATCCTGCAGTGGACCCTGGCAGCCAAGGGGGCTCTGTCTGGCCAGGGGAGCCCCGGGATCACCGTGGGCTCATCTTCACTGGCTCCTCTTCACCCTCTGTGCAGCGGAGGGACAGGCCCGGTCGGGCTCACTGCCTTTTATTTCCCTGGCCAGCCCTTGAAGTCAAGTGGACAAATGACTCGGGCGGCAGAAGGCAGAGGAACGGGAGGCTGAAGAGGCCCAGATGGTCCCCTACGGACTCAAGCCACACTGCTGCGGGAGAATGCGGGTCCTCGCAGAGGGGCTGCAGTCCTTCCACAGGGGAGGGTCGTCTAGAAAGCCCCAGGTTTGGACCTAGAGGGACCATAAACCTGGTAGGGGCAGCTCCTTCTGACTGATGAGGCCCCTTTGGGGTGCTCACCTTCAGGATTGCCACTCAGACTCCCAAGTCATAGAACAAGACAGGACGGCACAGTGGTCAGGGCTCTGAGGACAGATTTTGGCTTTGGCTGTGCAACCTGGAGTGGGAGCCTCTGCCTCTCTGGGCCTCCCTTTCCTCATCTCAGCACAGTATTACCTGTCAGTCTAGGTGAGAAGACCAAAGGCCACGACATGGGCAGAGGTTCCAGCATGTGATGGAAGGAAGGTGCGCTCCCGGCCTCCTAATCCTCCAGCTCCAGCTGACCACAGGTCACCCAGACCAGGCTGCGGATCATCCAGAAGGCGGCTTTGCAGACCCTGCTGACATTCCCACTGCCACCCTGTCCCACCTCACCCTGGACTCTGCCTCCTGTCACAGAACATGCTCTTTCTGACACCGTCATGGTGCTGCCACGACGGGACCATGGATTGCAGCTGGGCTGGGGAGGGGGCTCTTGGTCCCTCTGGGGCTGTAAGAGCCAGATCCAAGCATGCCCCTGCTGACAGAGGTGACAAGGTGGCTGGAAAGAGAATGCGCTGACCTCCCAGCCTTGCAGGGGCAGGTCCAGCATTCCTCGGCCACAGGTGACCTCCTGGCACATGTCCCACGTGCCCCCACTGATGCCACCATAAGAAGGCAAGTCCAGGGCAGAGTGATGGCTGGAGGCCTGGCGGGAGATGCCGCCTCTTCCCAGGGCTCCGGCCCACTCTTGGGGAGCCCAGGGCCTCTGCTCCCTCACTGGGGCTGAAGGAAGTCACTCTGGGCTGTTTCCTGGGTAGGATATGACAGCCTTGGACTTGATCCAGCAGTGGCTTTGCACTGGCCTCCCAGGAGCTGAGGACTTCCCAGCTTGGGGCCTGGCAGGTCAGAAGGCCACCTGCGGCCAGGTCCAGGCGCCCCCTGAGTAGCCGGCTCCATTTCCATGGGGTGCCCTGGTCTTGGGCATCTCTAGGACCGCCCTAGGCTGCCCTGTTTGCGAGGAGGGACAATAGAGGCATGAAGTCAGCATCCAGCATGGCCAGCACTTCCTGCGTGGCCAGGGGCAGCTGCAGAACCTGGCCCTGTGGGAGAGGAGGGCAGAAGTGGAAGCTGGAGAGAGAGTGGGAGACCAGAGGGAAGTCACAGCATCGTGCCCCAACTGCCCTCCCTTGAGGGTCGAAGCCTAAAAGGTAAACTAGCAGAAGAGGAGGCAGGGAGAGGAAGACGGGAGGGAGGACGGTGGGAGCGTTTGGCCTCCCCCTGCCCTCAGGCCTCACCACAGCACAGTTGCTACAGGACTTGGATCTGAGTCGGAACCTCGATGCCACAACTCAGTATTGGAGTCTCGGTTTCCTCAGCTGTCAAGGGCGCAGGAGGGTGGCAGCAGCTTCTTCCAGGAAGGCTGTCTGGGAGGGTTGAATGAAGAGCTGCACACAGGATGCTCGGGGCCCCATGAACAGATTTGAGAGTCCAGAAGTGAACTCACGCATCTACGGCCAGCTGGCCCTGATGAGGATGCCAGGAACGTTTAACGGGAAAGACCAGGCTCTTCGGCAAATGGGGCCGGTAACACTGCATATCCACATGCAAGGAATGACATGGGACCCCTACCTCACGCCAAACACAGAAGCTGACTCCTCGTGGACCAGAGACCTAAAGGTAAGAGCTGAAGCTACAATAGTTTCATGACCTGAGTTCCAGCTATGGTTTCTTAGATAAGATAGCAAAAGCACGAGCAGCAAAAGGGGAAAAAAATCCACAAATTGGACTTTATTAAAATTAAAATAAAAATTTTTGTGCATCAAAAGACACAAGAAGTGAAAAGGTCATCCACAGAATGGGGTACATATTTTCAAATATATATCTGATAAGGGTCTAGTATCTAGAATATATAAAGAGCAGGTACAACTCAACAACAAAAAGATCCCAATTAAATAGTGGGCAAAGGATTTAAATAGACATTTTTCCCAAAGAATAGACAAACGGCCCAATAAGGAGGAGATTCTCAACATGAGGAGATTCTCAACAGAGAAATGCAAATTGAGACCATAATGAGATACTACTTCACACCCACCAGGCTGGTCGCATTGGATGATTCCATTTATATGAAATGTCCAGAGTAAGTAAATCCACAGAAACAGAAAGGAGACTAGTGGTTGCCAAGGGTGGGGAGGGAGGACCGGGAGTGACCGTTTAATCTGTCCAGGATTTCATCACAGGGGGATGAAAACGTCCTGGAACTACACACCTAGGAACATGCTAGAAGGCTATTGGATTGCATGCTTTAAAATACTCAAAAAAGGAAATTTTATGTCATGGATATTTTACCTCATTAAACATTTTGAAGATCAATTTTACGTGAGACGTTTCAACTCACTTAAATTTAAAAACCTTTTCAACCCTGCTGAGTGCTGTGGCAGGCCCAGGGTCTGGTTTCGGAGCCCCCATGGCCCGTCTGTGACCACTGTGAGTCCCCTGACTCTCGGACTGTACCCGAATGAACTGGCTAATCTAGGTGCCACCACTGTGACCAGTCGGGGACACTGAGGCTGGGGCTCCGCTCGGTCTCCCTCGACAGGGCCTGGAACTCCGGCTCCCGGCCAGCAGGCGCCCCGCTCTGACACCGCTCTGCCAGCAGCTGGTGTGCGCTCAGGGAATCAGAAACACATCTTCATATATTCAAGCAAATCTGCTGCTGATGAAAACAAATCAGATCCTACAAACCACAGCCGGCAGAGCCGCTCTCCACCGTCTGCCATTTCTCACTTTCTGCATCACCCGGGGCCCCTCCAGGAAGCAACCCAGTGTCCACAGTGGCCAGGGACCCTGGCCAGGGCAGGGGTGGGCCCCTCCATCCTGGGCCGTGGGCCAGAACCAACTCTGCAGCCCACACTGTTCCTGGGGTGGCCAGGGGAGGCGAGGGGCCACTCTGTGTGGCCTGGTGAGCTCAGATCGGGCCCCAGGCCAGCGCTGCCATGCCTGTGTGCGCCTCTCACCTCTGCCCCTCCTCCCTCCTGGACCTAATCCCTGCTGACCCAGAGCATGGACAGCACAGACGAGGAAGGCCGGCTCCCGCCCCGCCCCCACTGCTGCAAGAGGACCCTGGGAAGCCCTGGGACAGCCCCGTGTCAGGGGACACAGACCTGCCGGGCCTCGATGGGGTCCAGGTGGTGTGCCGTCCACCCTGTCGTTCACGCACCTCCCTCTCTTCCTGTCTTGGTAGCTGTCATTCCCCTTCCTGGATCCCCATTCCCTGGAAGCTTCCAGGCCCCCAGTCTGCACTGGATGCCTCACTCAGGTCGCCTGCCTGATCTTCAGGGTCATCTTCTGCCTGTTTGCCCCTTGAGCTACATTCAAGAATGAAAAAACAGAAATGTGCTTTTGTCTTCTCCTGCGTTCGCTCTGTGCCAGGCACCCGGCCGAGGCTCCTCACACCTGTCTCTTCTGATTCCCACAGACTCCCGTCAGGCCAGGGAAATATCATCCCCATGTCCAGGTGTGAAGGCCAAGGTTGGGAGTCACGGGACTCAGCCAAGGCCCACAGTCCAGAGGGAGGATGCGCTGGGCCCGTGGGTCCCATCCCCGCGTAGGGCAGGGGGCTGCGGACACAGGACCAGGCCAGCTTGTGATGATCCAGCAAATGGAAATCTGTCCAGACCAGGCTCCCCACGTCTCTGACCCTCTGGAAAGATGTCCCTCCCAGGCTTCTGGGACCCCACTGCAGCCCCTGCCCTCCCTGGCGCGTCTGACCCAAACCTGCTCCCATGGGAAGGGCCAGAAGCAAGGACCTGACCCCACGGGCTGGTGCTCGGCGACAGCACCCCTGATCTCCTCACTGTCTACTCCGGGGGCTGGAGACATCACTGTGCAGCAAGATGTCACCGCGTGGAACTATTCTTGTCCTAGGCCGGGCCCTGCCTCGGGCGTTTCAGGAGATTGAGTGCTGAAGCTGAAAGGTGAGCAGCCCAGCCTCCCAAGGCTCTCCGCCGCCCACTGAAGGCAGAGCCTGCAAGCTCCAGGCTCCGTCAGCTGCAGACCCGCCGAACAGGGGCTGCAGTGGAGAGAAGCAGGGCCTCCAACTGGGGAAACCCAGTTCTTCCTTCAAGACGGCCTCCTCCTCCAAGAAGCCTCCCTGGATCTTGCCATTCCTCCCATCCACCCATTCGTTCCATCACCACGTAGCGGGCACGGACTGCAGGGGTGACCTGCCCTCAAGGAGCTTCCAAAGGGGACACACACATCTGCAGGGGAGCACGAGGGCCACCAGCCAGAATGCCCGAGCATCTGCTGCGTGCAGGCTCTGTGCTCACGACAGCCCCCGTGCATGCTCTGTTATCAGCCACGACTTGAAGAAACCAGGCTCAGAGAGGGTAAGTCTCGTCCTGAAGGTCACACAGATGAATCCCAATCTCGATCTCTCTGGAGTCTCATTACATGAAAAATTCAATGTGCATCCATTTCCACGTGGACAGAGCAGGATGATGGAGATTGGACAGGTGATAACAGTCGAGCTCTTCTAGAAGGACTTCACACTCGACAAAGCCCCTACAGGTTTTGAGCGGCATATTTTTCTCCAATGGAAGGCGGTGAGACCGCCATAATCGTATCCCTCTTTACAGATGGGGAAACTGAGGCTTGGAGAACTTGAATGACTCACCCCAGATCATGGAAACTGCAGGTGGCAGTGCTAGGGTGTGAGCTTGCAGCTGGGGTTCCAGGCTTGTAGCTCTTGCCAGAATATAGTGTTCTCTCTCTCCCTGTCTCTCTGGAACCTTCCACCAAGCCTCAGAGTGCGGCACAGTTCCCAGCCATGGCAAGGTCCCACCCTGCACCTGGGGATCCCTGTGCCCCTCCTGCCCTCCTGTCTTCCTCTCTCCTAAACCTGCAAAGACCCATAGGACCCACGGAGCTCCTTCATCAGTAACAGGCTTCACTCCATGAGCCAGACCCTGCGTCTGTTGGCAGAATCCTCTGGATCTCTTGTTAAAATGCAGATTCTAACTCAGCAGGTGAGGGCAGGCCCTGGACTCCACGCTTCTAACCGGGTAAAGCAGGT
Organism: Glaucomys volans; assembly: GCA_020662805.1. NCBI lineage: Eukaryota > Metazoa > Chordata > Mammalia > Rodentia > Sciuridae > Glaucomys > Glaucomys volans. The sequence goes on along the minus strand of JAJEJO010000856.1, from coordinate 417,892 downwards.
GCTGCTGGCACTCTGGGTCGCAGGGGTGCAGAATGGGGCTCGTGCCACCCTGCCTGGGCCAGGGCAGGCTGCCTCGGCCTCTCTCTCCTGTCTGATCATCTCTCACCTGAGTCTCAGGGGTCAACTGTGGCTCCCCCTTGCTTTCCTGGGGGTGCAGGGGGGCTGCCCTCAGGCCTCCCCACTCCCTCTCCATCCCAGAGGGGCCTGGGAGCAGCAGCCAGGTGAGCAGCCTTTGCGGGCTGAGCCCCCTCCTCCCTCCCAGCCCGGCACAGGGGCGGGCTTGCCTCTCTGCTCCCCAGCAGCCCGCACTGAGATTTTGTCCTTGCCCAGGAATCCTCGGTTGAGAGCTCATCCCTATTAATTCTCCTTGTGCATTTAGAGCCAATAGGCTTTTATTTATTCATTTATCTTGTCTTTCATCTCCCCCCGTTCCTCGCCAGGCTGGAATTTACAATTTGGTTCTCAGGTGGCCTTGTCGGAGGACAGGCAGGAAGCCCAGGAGGGAGGGTCTGCAGGCAGGATCTGCAGACAGGGCACCCTTTGGCCCCTTCTGAGTTCAGGGTATTCCTGGGCTCAGCCTAGGATGGCCAGATCCTGGGACAGGAAGGCCCACACCTGCCAGGGGCCCTGGGGAGCCGGGACCTTTGCAAGGTTGAGGGCAGCGGGTGGTCTGGCTGCCGCTAGGGCGCCCCCTGGTGGCCGGCCAGCCGCCTGCTCTGACTGGAGGCGCATAGAGACTCCCTGAGCCAGCATCCTTCCTGCCTGCTGCCTGGAGGCTAGAAATGCAGGGCGCCGTGTCCTCAGGCTGGAGAGAGGTAGAGAACTCCAGGGAAAGAGGAAGGAAGGAAGGAAGGAAGAAAAGAAGGAAAGAAGGAAGGAGGGAGGTGGGGAGGGAGGGAGGCCGGCAGGCCCAGGAAGCCACAGAGGGAGTAGCAATAGTAACAACCTAATAACTGTCACCCACCACGGAGCAGCTCCCTGGTGCCAGCATGTACCCAGGGCATGCATGGCCAGGCTGTGTCCTCCCACCAGCACCGTGACACTCCTACAGTACTGCCTCTATTGAAAGAGGAAGAAACTGAGGCTCAGGGAAGTCAGAAGCTCAGAGAGGGCAGACTGTGCCACCTGGTGGGTGCACACATGTCCGGGCCACAGACACCGAGTGACCTTGACAGGACTTAGGCAACCCTTCCTAATCCGTAAGGAGGGATCAGAGCAGGCCTCACCCTGGGGCTTCCTAGAGATGATTAAGTGCGGAACCCCGGGACCTGCCAGGAGGAGCCACAGTAAACAGTGGTGTTGGGGTTTGAATCCAGACTGGAGGTGACCTCACCTCCCTGCAGAAGCCAGCCTCCAGAAAGGCTGGGCTCCGCCTGCCGAGGCAGCACCCTGGTCTCATATCCTGCACACATTTGTAATCAAAGGCAGAGCCATCATGAAATATTTACACCCATCAAACAGGTGGCGAGAAGCTGACGACTCAGCCACGCGGTCTCTCCATGCCGCTCTTCCTCCCTGCCCTCTTCACCTATCTTCCAGGAAAGGGGAAGGGGAGGGGAGGACAGCTCCTTGCAGACCCCAGGGCTGGAGGTTGCAGCAGGGCTCAGGTTCAGCCAGCATCAGGGCCCACAGGGGTGACACCTCCCCAGGGAAGCTGTGCAGGCTCCTGTCTGGAGATGGAGGCAGGGCAGTCAGGGCCAGGGGCCTCCCGAGTTGCCTTTGGCCAGGAGAGGGCCTCACACTAGCATCTGATGATCATCTCCACCCCTTGATCCCTGGACTGGAAGTTACTTCTGTGAATTACAATTTAACTGTCCCCGACCCTGGCACATTAAGGAATAATTAATGTTTAAGAGGAAAAATAGAGCTGAGGCTCCAACACAAGAAGCAGAGGTTGACGCTGCCCAGGGAGCATGTGGACTGGCACATGAGCCAAGAAGTGGACCCAGAACCAGGCTCCCACCTTGGCCTTTACCCTGACTTCCAGAGCCCAGCCCCCTGGCCTGACCCTGAGCCAGTGTGACCCTCTGGTCCCCACAGCAGTGATGCCCACAGACTATCGGATCCAGGCTTGGCTCCCAGCCCTGTGCTGCTTCTCCCTCCCTCCCCAGCTGGCCTTGGCCCAGTCACCACCCACAGTGACAGCCTTATCTCCACTGACAAGCCCACAGGGGAACCTCCCTCCCCAGGCTGCTCTGTGCTGGGACTGAAGAAGCCCAAAGGACTGAGACAACCTCAGGAAGCCCGGTGGGACACCAGTTGGCCGGCCATAACCCCAGAGACCTGGTGGCTCCCCCAAGGACATTTGGAGACACCAGTCACCTGGAAGAGACCCTGAGCCCCTCCCATTAGCTGCTACAACCTGCTGTCCCGCCGGGACAGGCCTGAAGAGCTCTGCCCCTTCCTGGAGGCGGTTCAGCTCAGCCACTTTGGAACCAGACACTGTACGTGGGAATGGCAGCCTCACCACTTCCTGGCCGGAGACCCTGGCCAGGGGCCTTGTCTTCTGCTGCCTCAGTTTTCCCATCTGACCGCGGGAGGGACAACAGCTAACATCTACAGGCGCCTGCTCTGTGCCCGACCCCATCGTGAACACCGTGCAGATGTTCCTCAAGTCAGCCCCTCCCGGCCACCCTACCAGTGCACACTGATGGTGTGCCCATTTTACAGATGACGGAACAGAGCCCAGAGCTGTCCCTGGTCTCGAGGCCACCCCCTATGCCTGCTACTTCATACAACACAGAATCAGGCTGGGGGCAGGGGAGACTCCATGGAGGGACAATTTTGGGGACTCCATGGAGTCCCATTTTTGCTATTATTGTCGTTGTTAACATTCCCCAAATGCTGAAATACTGTGTATCCTGACCGGCGACTCGAGGGACAAGGCCTGAATGCCTAGCTTCCCCTGCCCTAAGTGTGACTGTGGTCATCACAAACAGGGATGGAACTAGAAAGGTCACTGCTGCCCTGTCCATCCCAGCCTGACCCCACCTCCTCCTCTATGAACCCTGAGTGTCTTGTACACCTTTCGCTGCCCAGCAGCAGCTGTGCGCGGCACACGCTGGCCCCACAGGGCCATCTGCCGGCTTGGGCTGGGTGGGTTAGGCGGCTGCACTGCGGAAGGGAAGAACCAGGCAGGTCAGAGTCCACGGCTTGCTCCCTCGTCCAGTAGGCGTACTTCCTACAAGGGAGGCGGGGCTGGCCTTTGAGGCTGCGGAACTGGGAATACTACGCTCCTCCTGAGGGAAAACCATCCTATGGTCAGCTGGCCAAACTGCCCTGACCCCAGAGAATGTCACATGACCCAAGGGCTGCATGGCTTTGGCCCTTTTCCAGGGCGAGACAAAGACCTGGTCCCAATCCGAGATGCAGGAGTCAGCCCTGTGACTGGGCCGTGCTGCTGGGCTCGCCACGCCAAGGGTCTGACCCAGGCCCCCTCCCCCGTGGGCTGAGCCAGAGACCGGCAGGGGGCGCACTTACATGGGAGCAGAACCTCTCAGGGGGGTCTCCACACGTGATGCCCGAGGGCTCCACCTTCACCTTGACGAAGTCCTTCAGGCGCATGGCCTTGGGCTGGCAGGCATAGAACTCCCAGGTGGGGCCCTCATCCGTGGTCACCCAGGATTTGCAGATGTCGTAGTCCCCAGAGGCCAGCGGGAGGCAGTGCAGGAAGAGCGCCAGCAGGTGCAGCATGGCTGCTCAGTCCGCAGGGGCACGGCCCAGAGAGGCCCTGGAGAGGCAGCGGCGGGGTGGGCTGGGACTCGCAGCCTCAGCATGGAAATGCCACATCCACGGGGCAACGGCAGCTGGGATGTCCCAGCGCCTCGAGCGCTGCAGGCTTGCAAACAGTGAGGAGCTTGTTTTTTCCAAAAGGCCAATACAGAAAATTCAGAGCCAGCGTTTCTCAAACTGCTGATGGGCAGATCAAAAAGTTGCCCGTAACTTTGCGTCCTTGTGACCTTGGCATTCCACCTCCCCCGGAGGTGAATCTGATCAAATCAAGCAGACTCTCAAATTGTGACAGTGGATGGAAATGGGATAAGGAGAAAATCCGCAGGGATCTGGCATGGGGCTGGATCAGATTGCTTTTAATTTTTGTCCTTCCAATCAATCCAGGTCTTTAAAAGGGCCTTAATGTGTGATGTGCTCAACACAACCGCGCAGCAAACCTCCAGCCTGCATTGTAAAGATAAAGTAAAATCAGGGGGTGGACATGTTAGCCGCAAACGTGCTCCCTCCTTGGGACCGAACTTGGCATCTCAGCCCAATAAAAGGGATTTCTGTTCATATGGACTGAAAGAAACAACTGGGCGCCTAGACTGGAAAGAATAAGCGCCAGAGGTGTTAACCAGGCGGTTTGGCTCTGCTTTGGTGGGGCCAGGCACTAATGGGGCCAGCTGACCTTGGCTGGTAGCCACCAGCAACTTATCAGCAACTTAATAGGAAGTTTCTGAGACTTCAGCTCTCAATCCACCCAGATTCCTGGGGTCTGGCTTGTCTTTCATTATAAGAAGGGAGGAGAGAGGAGAAAGAGAGAGAGAGAGAGAGAGAGAGAGAGAGAGAGAGGGAGGGCACTCATTAGCAACAACACCTGCAACAAATTAAAAGGGGGGAGATTAGGGATCTATAAGAACAAAAGCTCTCTGGCAAAATGTGCAAAAAATGAGGCTGCATTAGCAAGATCTCCCGAGAAAACTGGGTTATTTTTATTAATATCGGAGTTGCACGTTTGGAGATTGTGCACATTATCAAAAAGGTGAGGCATTATCTCACCATTCACGGGTGGGTGCGTGCAGCCGAGGTGCCCCTCTCGAGGGCCAGAGACTTTCTAAAGCATCCCCAGGAGCCATTATTTAACGTCGCTTTAAAATACCATGCCCAACAAGTCAAAATGTCAAAGTTGTTAAGGGTGGCCGCGAGACCGCGGCTATAGGCGCAGCGGAGGCCACACCTACAGGTCCCCACAAACGGGTGGGTCACATGCCAGCCAGCAAGAAAGCACCAGGCACTGACAACCACCTCCCCAATTGCAGTCTGAAGTGGTGAATTTCATCTTTTTTTTAACAGTTAGAAACTAAGCTACTGAAGACTTCCACAGAAATGACAATGTTTTGTCATATCAGATTTTCTGATCAAGGCCAACGTTTTGCAATTATCTTTGAAGGGTAAGTCTATGAATGGATCACTATTAGGAATACTGCTTTACTATTTTAAATCTCTGGTAATTCTTTAAAAACCCAAATAGATAGAACTCATGCCAATGTTACGTTGGGAAATGCGTGGCTCGGACGATGCAGTGTTCCGAGGCACTTGATACAACACCAGGACAATGTGAGCCCAGCTAGAATGGGAGCCCAGCCAAAAGCCCTGGCCAACAGGCCAAGGGTTACTGCGATGAGTTACAGCAGAAAATGTCTGTGTTATTAATTCTTCTGGTTGTTATGCCCATGATTATGCATTTCAATTCCCAAATCACACAAATGGCAGTCTGACTCTCATCTGACATCCTTTTGAGCCACTGTACATGGGAGGCCCCTGGGGAGTTAACTATATTTCCATGAAATTCATTTACCATCCAGACACAAATACTGGCTTGCCAAAAATGAGAAACTGAAGGGCCAGACACTGCCCTCCTGGGTCTGGCCGCTGAGCATGTCTGCTCTGGGAGAAGCCCCTGGAAGGCGACCTGCTCTCCAGGCCCAGCTCCGGACTCATCCATCTGTGTTAAGCGGGGCCTCTGCCCCTCTCTCAGGATGAAGGTCTCCTAATGCAGATGAATGAGGAGCCAGCCCTTCACCCCTGGCTGTTTAAAGAGAAACCTGTTATAGAGTCAGCCCGGCCTTGAATGCGCTCCTTGGTAGAAAACTCTCAGAAAGAACGTGCCCAGGTCTATTTTTACAACCTGAGAAAATGTAGTAAAAATAAAATAGCTCGGCCGGCAGAGGTTTGGACGCCTCGATCAGAGCTCTGAGCTGCCCAGAAAACAGCATGCCCCTAATTAATTCTTCTAGAAGCTGACTCCCGACTGTTCCCTAACAGGTAGGGAGCTCCTGATGGCTGGGGACAACCAGGGCGCAGCTGCGGGCTTCAGCCGCAGGACCTGCCTGGCCGGGGCTGGGATGGCGCTAGACGCGGGCGGGCTGGGGAGGCGGTGAAGCTCAGCCTGGAGGCCGCGTGTGGGGCAACTTGCAAATTTATTAATTGCTTTGCAGTTTTGTTGATTTAAATGCCACGCATTCCCTGGAAAACGGAGGGGGGGGCACAACAACAAAATCTGCCAGGGGAAAATGTGTTTACAACCAGTCAATCAACTAACTGGGCGTTGATTGCGTTGCTGGCATGCAGGGGGAATTGTGAGCTCAGCGCTGAATATTACAGTCGGGTTCTCCCAAAAAAAGAAAAGGGGGGGGGGGGTAGACGCAAGAATCCCAGGAATAACGAGGAGGACGGCAGGGAGAAGCCGGCAAGGGAAATTTCAGAGTAAGAGGTTGTATCCTGGTGGATCGTTCTCTCCTTGGAAAATAAATCTTCACCTGATATTATTAAGAAACTGCGGCTCTCAGAAACAAATAGAATCAATGCACTTTATTTTCTTTTAAGAGTCCTCGGGAATCAAGGGGGTGCTGATAGCCAGGGTATTAAAACCCGAAAATTAGATTTTATCAGGATTTCTGAACTCAGATTTCTCTGTCTTATTGAATTAGCGCCTCTCGGAGCTGGCTGGGCTCGCGAGCAGGCTTCTCTCGGAGTTGCCGGCTGCGCCCTCGCCTTGTGGGAAACTTGCCTCCGCGGGCGCGGGTCCCTGGGGAGACTGGGGCGCTCTGGGGGCTCTGGGGGCCCCAGCCCGCCCGCCCGCCCCGTAGGTTTCCTCTCCCTTCCCAGCGGGGCGGTGGAGGGGGTGATATCTGCCTTGGGGGATGTTGGGAGGGAGACGAGGAGGGAGAGCGACCGGGGTCAACTCCCCGTTGCCCGCTCCGGGCGCGGCCCTGTGGGTGTCCGGCGCGCACCACCAGCTCAGTGGGCGGGTTTCGGCAGCCCAGGTGTCCCGGCTCCGCTGCCGGAGCTTTCTCTGGCCCCCGGTTTCCCCGGAGCCCTTCTCAGCGGCCAGGGAGCCCCGAAAAGTTGGCCGCGGGGGGCGGGGCACGAGCGGGAGGCCTCGGCTGCAGGGTGGCCGGGGCGGTGCGGGTGGGTCCCCGCGGGTCGGAGGGCGGGGCCGGCTCGGACCGCGGACGCCCAGGAGTGGAGGTCGAGTCTGCGCTTCCGGCCGGCTGCAAACCGTGTGCATTGCTCAGGAACCAGCCCGGCAAACCCGCCGCGGCTTTTTGCGTTTCCGAAGTTGTGTGCAAACCACGAGAGCAATTGATAATAACGCCTTTAATAAAGGCCTGGTCGGCATCGACAGTGCCCCTCATTTAGCATCGCCTCACTTAATTAAAAGACCCAGCAAAGCGCCCGCGAATTAGTTGCATTCTTTTTCCAGGCACTGCTGCCAGCAGCGACCCTGCTGCCGCCGCCGCCACTAGCACCCACCCCGCCCAGAACTGCGACTTACTCCGGAGCATGCGGACCCCTGGGGCTCCCGGTCCTCTTCCCGCCTTCTCGCTGCCTCTGCTTCCCCCGGTTCGAGTGCGACTCCACACGGCGCTCGAGCCGGTCCTTACCTCCGTCCGCCCCCCACTCCCCGACCCTCCACCGCACGGAAAGAAGTTTCCGGCCTTGGCTGGCCAAGAGTTGTCGGTGCAACTCACAACGTTCTCCAGTTTGCAGAGATGGGAGGGCACGGGATGGTGGCGATTAAATTGGGGTGGGGGAGCGACGCTGGAGAAGGGTTCATTTCCATTTTGCAAACAAATCCAGGCATTTTTGCAACGTCCATCCCCGCTCCACACACGCACGCATGGCGGGGAAAGACGGGGTGGGGGGAGCAGTCAGAAAGACAAGCTACTCCTTTAAGATGCTGCTACAAACGCACACTCACACACCCCTCTCCGGGCCGCCCCAGTCCTCCGCTAGTAGCAGCCGCTACCAAATAACTTTTGCATCCCAGCCTTCGCCGGGCTGCTCCGAGTGGCTCCAGAGCCCCGGGAGAGCCTGCACGGTCACCAAAGCCCTTTAAAAATGAAACCAGCCAGGCGAGCTGCAGCGCCTCTGCCCCCGCTCGCCTCCCGGGCTCTCCCTGCCCGCCTTACCCCGGCTCGGAGCGGCTTCCCGGAGCGGAGACCCGGGAGGCCGAGGACCGCCACCCTCTGGCGCTGCGCCTCCCCTCTGATGGCGCTGGGTGGGGGCGAGGGCCGGAGGGCTGCGCGCCGGTGCTCCTTCCCCGCTCCGCTCCGCCGCCGCCGCCGCGGCCGCCGCGCCGCCGCCGTCAGATCGGGGCTGGGGAGCCCTCCGGCCGCCGGGGGGGCCGCCCGCTGCCGTCCCGGAGACGCGGGCCGGGGGAGGGGGCCGCCCGCACCGCCCGCATCGCCCGCCCGGGCCGAGCGGGAGGTCGCCGCTAACAAGTGCAAACTTTTTGGGTCTCCTGGGCGGCCCCGGGAGGACCCGCGCTCGCGCGCCCCGCTGCCCCCGGCCCGGGTGGGCTTCGCGGCTGCTCCTGGGGGCGCCGGGGCATCCCCCCGGCGCGGCGCGGGCCAGATGGCGGGGCGCTTCACTGCCCCCCTGCACTCGGCTCTAAGTTAATGCCGAGGCTAAATCCTCTTGCCATCACTCACGATCACCATCGGGGCTTTTATCTCTCGGTCTGATCCGGGCTGCGTAACTTCCTCTGTGTGGCTTTAACACACCATCCCACCACGGAGCAACGGTCTTCTTAAAGGTGCAGGAAGAAAATACTGCCAGACTCCGGGGACGCGCCACGGCCCGGGGAGGGGCGCGGCGAGCAGGGGCGTCCCGGCGGGCCCGCGGCCAGGGTGGCCCCAGCAGGCGGCCGCGGGAGCGAGCCTGCGCTGGGGGGTCGCTGCCTACACATCGCCTCCCGGCCCCGGGGCCAGCGGGTCCCTGCGCGCAGAGCGCATCCTCAGCCGGCTCGGGTCAGGCGCGGCGGGCTGCAGCTTCCTTTCCCAAACCCAGGGGCCTGCCGGGGTGCCAGCGACCATGGGTGTGGGGGCTGCCCCATCGGCACCAAGGAGGGGGCCAAGTGAGTCAGTTCCCCCACCCCCAACAGCCAAGGGCTCAAGGCTGCTCCTCTGTCTCTCTCTCTGCGAAGTGCTGCCACCCAGAAGGCCCCAAGCAGTGGGTAAAGGGGTGGGTGGGTGGATTTGGGGAGATGGGGAGGGGGAGCGATCTGAGCGCACAACCAGAGCCTGAATACCAGCTGACACATCGCCGCCTCCACCCTGATGGGCCCTGCTTTTGACGAAGCCAAGCCGGCTCCACAGGGAGTGCAGAGTAGGGGGGCAGGAGGGGCCTCGCCTGAGGGGATCTCTGCCTCCCTCGGGCCAAGCCTGGGAGGAGGGCGTGGGAGGACTCTTGCAGGGGCCCCTTGGAGGCCACTGAGTTGGCAACACTGGGCAGCCCCGAATACTCCAGCCCCTGGAGTTTTCCTGCCAGGCTGTCCCCTGGGGACGCTGGGGGGCTTCCTCCTCCTCCAGTGGCCCCTGTGGGTTTGGGGTTCTCCTGGCCTCCTGGGGTGGGTTCTTACTGCAGTGCCCAAGCAGCCAACACTGTCATTTGGATGCATCAAGAACAAAGGGCCTGAGAGGAGAGAGAGAGAGAGAGAGAGAGAGAGAGAGAGAGAGAGAGAGAATGGTCCAAGGTCACAGAGAATATCAGAAATGGGAGCAAGATAGGGCACTTCAGTGCCCCACCCCACTGTCGCCCTTACCTCCGCCTTAACCCTTCCTGCTCTTGGTTCCCCCTCAACCTGGAGAAAGGGTTGTACTGCTGAATAACACTTAGAATCTTGTGACGAAGCAGACAGAGTATGCAGAATCAAAAACCCATCCGCTACAATAATAATAAGAGTAACAACAACAAAAACCATCACGCTCATTGAACACCTGTTTCATGCCAGGCTCTTTGCAGACCAGTTTATGTGCATTATTCATTGATTTCTCCCCCAAGCTCTGTGACTTAGCTCTATTAGGAAAGTCCCAACTTGGAGACAAGCTTAGAGACCTAAGTCACTTTTACAAGGTCACACAGCTAGGGAAGATCCTGAGCCAGGAGGCAGAGTTGTCGGGTTCCCAGGAGATGCTGGACTGCCTGACTTGCTGGGTCACTTGGGGTGTGGCACAGATCGCTTCAGGCCTCAGTTTCCCCATCTGTGAAATGTGAATGGCAAGCCCTTCCTTTTCCAAGGAGGGATCAAAACAGGCTATCCGGTGTCTCTGCTTGCATGTGCTCTCAGGTCTCTGGCAAGGGAGGTGGGTCCACCCCACAAAGTCATCCAGGAAATCAGATGCAGGGCATGTCCTTCCTGGTTCAGGAGAGGAAGCTCCTCCTAGGACAGGAACAGATCTCAGCAATTTGATTTTGAAACATTCAGCCTGCAGGCAGCAGAGAAGGGCGTCCTGTGGGGCTCCCGCCCAGGGTGAGTGATGACCCGTAGGCCCTCTGCCTGCTGTTGCCCCAGGCAGGGTCATCAATCCCCAGGCATCGGCCTGCTCCTCCATCATCCAGGGCCTGGATGTTGTCAGAAACACCAAAGAGAGGGGCAGGAGGACACTTCCTATCTACAGTTCATCCAAGCACAGCGGAGGGACCCTGGGTGCGTCTCCCTGCAGTTGCCAGAATGGTTTGAGTGACCCATAGGCAAAGATATTTGCCACTCAACACAATTTCCACCTCCTCCCCAGCATGGCCTCCCTCCCCGTGCTCCTCAACGCTGCAACAAGCAGGCCAACAGGCTTTTTCAGGGACCCGATCTAGGACCTGTCTCTGGGTCTCCCCATTTTCAGACCCTGGAAATCATAGGATAGTGGAAGAGCACTGGACTGAGAGTCAGGATAATAGGCATCTCTTGGCTTAGCCGCTAACTGGCTGTGTGGCCTGGGGCAGGTCTCTTCCCTGCTCCTGGCCTCAGTTTCCCCATCTGCATGTTAGGGAATATGCCCTGGTATGGGGGGATCCCTGTACTACCACCCTGAGTTGACCACGCCCCACGCAGCCTCCAGGAGTTCCTTTCAAGGGAACAATAAGGTGCTTCTCTTCCAGGCTGGGGAACAAATAGGATTCCAGCCATGTGGGGACCAGCTGGCTGGGGGATGTTCATTTCTAAACTTCATTAAGGTGCCTTTGGACAAATGACCTTTCCCCAGGAGGAAAAAGATGCTGAGCACCAGGGGCAGGAACGTGTTAATGAATCTCCCCCCAAAATCATTGCTGGCCCCTCTCACCAGCAGCCTGATGGTTTTGTCAACTGGTGGGATTTGGGCTGCGTCGTGCAGTTCTCATTTGAATTGTGCCTGTGGATTCTATGATCAGAAAGCATCTGCACTACAATGCTTTTAATTTTATTCCACCTATTTTTTTAAAAAGGGCTTGGATATAATTACATATATAATATATACGCATATAACATATACATATATATGATATGCATACTTGGAGCAAGAGAGACTTACAAAGATGCACAGTGAAGTCTGAACAGGGAAGGGGGTCGGCAGGCTGTATGGCATGTGTTCTTCCCGTGCGGCTCCCCTTGTTGGTAATAAGGAAATATGCGTCGGCTGGAGTCCGAGGGAAGTAGAAAGCCACATGCTAAAATAATCCCCCCGCTTTGCGGTGAGAGATAACAGATGAGGTCCAGCCCTCTGGGGATTTCTGAGAAAAGACAAATCCTAATGCAGACAGACAAAAGGACAGACAGCAAATGAGCTTATGCGGCTGATTAAAGTCAAGTGTGAGCTCAAAGGCCACCCCGCCACCTCCTCACCCCGGCCTCCTTCACACCCTGCACAATCTTACACCAGATCAAGACTTGGATTCTTCAAGAAACTCTGTCCCCTTGACCTTGAGCAGTTGAGCTGCAGCTGTAGGTAGATGGAAGAGCCTGTGAACTAGCCCAGGTCCCTTTTGGGGTTCGAGGCATCCCCAAGCCCCTCACTTCTCCCGCCAAGGCAGAGGCAAGGAGAGCAATATCAAGATCCAAACCTAGGCCCTTCCCTGTGTGACACCTCCAGGTGGTGGCAAGGAATACTGCGGCTCCTCCCTGCCAGTATCAGCTCTAATCTCTAGACCGTACTCCCATTAATTATTATTACTGTATTAATCATACATGTGATTAATTCAGTAATGGTGATTCATAATTGATTGCATTTTATATGGTGCCTTTCATCCACACATCTCCCAAGATGTGCACTGCCTGCAACAGGAGACACAAAGCAGGACGTGCTCTTGCTGGCCTGCGTCTCGTTGGATAAACTTCCCCTTGCGGAGGGAGGGGGCTAATGGTCTTGCTGCAGACTGGGCCTGCCAGGCCCGGCTCTGTGCCCATCTCCCCAGACTGCACCCTGCCTTGCTTGGTAGTGGCCATGCCTTGGGTATCTGCAGAGCCCTTGAGGCGAGTGTGCCTGGGCCTCAGATGCTGGGTGAGGCCAGCCTCTCTGTGGGGGACGCAGGGCCACAGAGCACTAGACAAGGGCTCTAGAACCCGACAGACTCCTTGAGTGTGCCTTCACCACTGATCAACTGTGTGGCCTTGAGGGAGCTATTTCCCTCTTTATCTCAGTTTGCCCAAATGAAAAATGGGATTGCTAATTGTCTCTTCCTGGGGTTATTATAAAATTAACTGACAAGATGCATTCATTACGCATCATGGTAAATTTTATTGAGCATTTACTACGTACCACAGGCTAAGTGGTACGTAGTAAATGCTCAATAAATGCAAGCTGTGGCTGTAGGAATCTTCATCCTGGTTCTGCCAGTGGCTGCTCTGTCACTAGATTAGTATCTTCCCTGGGTCTCAGTTTTCTCAGCTGTAAAATGGGACAATGGGTCAACCTCAAGGACTCCTTCCCGATGAGCAATGATAATAATAACAGCAGGCATTGGAGGTTCCAGAGTCATGCATCCTTGGACTCACATTCCTGCTCACCTTGTCCTATCTCTGTGACCCTGAGCCGAGGATTCAGCTTGCCAAGCCCCAATTGTTCCATCTGGAAAGTGGAGATTGTAATGGCATCCAAATACCCAGGCTTAGTGTGAGAATTTAATGTGCAAATGCTTGAGACCTATTAGGCCCCCAGCAGGTGATTGGTGCACCGTGCACACCTGGGCGTGGTGCGCGGCAACTTGCTGAGGGGCTCCCCTTCCCACTCTCCTACCTGCCGGGGATAGATGCCCTTATTCCCCCCGTTGCTCAGATGAGAACACTGGTGGAGGACTCTGCCCTGGGTTGTTCCGTCAGAGCAGGGTCCCTATCTGGACCCTGGATTCACAGTTTGGTCTCCGTCCTAAGCAGGCCTTGCAATCTGTACTTGTGAGCAGATCCCAGGACCCAGAGTGTGGGGGCCTTCTGGAGTGCATGTAGCATGTGAGGCTTGAGAAAGTCAGATGGGCTCTAGTGAAGGGTGACAGGGCCACTGGCTGCCCTGCCTTTTGCTCCTGGGTCTCTTCCCCCAACAGCCTGGTCAGCATGTCCCCCATCTGTGGCTCCCCTGGGAAGCCTCCTTCCTGAGTTCCAGGCAGCATGTAACTGGGGAGCTCAGAAGAAAGATCCTGAGTCCTCCAGGCCAGCTACCCATGCCCTTGGGAGGGGAGCCTGCTGCTAGAAGGAAACCCATCCCCTGCCCCAGGGACCAGGGGAAAGCCACGTCCATCAGGCAACAAGCTCCCAGTGGGCCCGTTGAGACCGGCGGGTACCATCAATTGCTGCTCGCTCCCATGGATCCCAAAGTCCCCAGGGAGTCCTCAGGTTCTCAGGAGAGGACGCAAAGGAGGCCTGTAGCTCCTCTTTCAGTGGGAGCAGGTACTGCCTGGCCCTGGTAGTTGAATTGCAGAGGGCGTCTCTGCAGGCAATCCTGGGCTACCCACTGTGTGCCTACTATGCACAGCACCCTGTGGGGCTCTGGGTGCCAACTGCATCAAGGTCACAGTGTCTGCCGCTGGGATATGGCAGGTCTAGAGGGTCATCCATGTGGCCGGCACCAAGCTGCCTGTGTTCCTACTGTGCCTAAGCACCTACTGTGTGCCAGACACGGGTCAAGACAGAGAGGCAGTGCAGGTTGAGAAGAGTGCGTGTGCACACACACATGCACATTCAGGCTAGTCCTAGTGTGCCAGCCTGACAATGTGACCCCAAAACTCTAGACACCCCAAAGTTAACTTCAGAACAAGCCCTACCTCTCAGGCTGGGGGACAAGGAAAGGTCCAACTGTGAACACCAAGAACACCACCACCCGAGCTGCCTAGAGATGCAGACCTGGACTCTCACCCTGCTGAGACTCGGTTTTCTCATCTGTCAAGTGGGGATACTGAGAGCACTGACCTCCTGGGGTTGTTGGGAGGATTCACTGAGGAAGCATGTATGTCACTCACTGGGGCCCACCAGCAGATGGTAGATGCTCAGCCAATGCTAGCTCTGACCCCTCACACTGGCCAGGGGCTCCTCAGACCCGGCCCCTCTGTTCTGTGAGGGTGGGAAGCCCAGGGCTCCCCTGAGGCCCAGCCGAGAGGATGGCCCTGTGTCAGAACCACAGACCAGACCGTCCCACCTGCCCATGGAGCCCAGGAGGTAGTGGGGAGACCAGTCCCAGCTCTCCTGGGAGCTGAGCCAAAGCATCTCCACTCAAAGACTGCCATCCAGAACCTGCACTGGGGTCTGACCCTGCCGACTCCTTCCCATTCCTCTTCCACCCTGGGGACCGTTTCTGCCAACTCAGTCTGAGGAGCAGGAGAGACCCGGTGGGAGGTCCACCCCACCAGCTGCAGCCTCCCCCCACCCTCCTCACACCCTCTAATGGTGCTGGTGGACGGGCAAGGTGCTCACCAACCTGTTGGGAGGAGCTGCAGGGAGAGGGCCACCAGAGGAGAGCTCAGCCTCAGCAGGAGGCCACCGCCTCCGCTCCCGCCCAGACTCCTCACCTAGAGGAAAACATTTTTCCTCCTCATGGAGCAGGTGATCTGGGCCCCAGGACGGCACAGCAGATGTGGCCTTCCTCTCAGACATGTGCCGGTCACAAAATAATTGACCCAGTTATAGAAATTCCTGCTCCGGCGCCTCAGCTGTCCCTCCTGCTCTCCGAGGCCACACCATTGTGCTGCCCCCCCGAGCCCCACACCCCACCAGGCCCGTCCCCACGCCCCCCAATCACTGACATCGTTCAGAAAGGACCGCAGGGAGGCCCCAACCCAAAGCACCTGTGTGCAAGCATGCAAAGACCTGAGCATGGGAGGCGAGTGTGGGCCAGCTGGGGGGACAGTCCCTCTAACAGAAGGCAGCGAGCACTCTGAGACTCCACAGCGAGGGAACAGACATAAAGCCTTCCTGCCACTCCTCCTGGTCTTGCCATGTCGCACACAACACTCTCATTAAACTGTCCACTTCGGGCTGTGACTGGCGTTTGGCTCTGGATGTTTGAGCCCTGTGACCTTGGCCCCCGCCCATGTCCTGGTCCTGCCAGCAGGGCACGTAGTGAAGCTGCCCCAGACAGCCCCCTGGTCTATGCCTTCACGCCCCCCTGACCGTGGGACGCAGCGAGACATGTCCCCCTCTCTCTGTGCTCCCCGGTTCTTGGCCGGCCTGCTCTGCACAGAGAGGGGCCCCGGATGGGGCTGCCGGGAGTGCCGTGGGAGCCGTGGCTCTGGAAACTCGGCTCTCCATCTTGGGAACAGCTTCCATTTCTCATTCAGTGGCACTTGGCCTAATGGATGGAGACAGTTCCAGGTGCCGCTAGTCCTCCGCTCTGTTGACCTTGCTGACCACTGCCAGTGACCTCGACATTTTCCATACTTGACTCACACAGCCACCGTGTCTGGAGCGCCCCTCCAGCTTTGTCCTCACCCTGGACTCACCGTGGAGTCTCGAGCCTCTTCCTCCCACCCTCTGTCCTTTGTCACCAGGTGCTGAGCAAATGCACATGTGCAGCAGGAAAGGGCTGTCAACGGGTCACCTGACCGAGGGCCTTGCTTTTCATGTCGTCCGAGAGTAGGAAGAAGATGGCTTCCAATGCCCCACACATCTGAGGATTCCCAGAAGCTGTTACTTTCCAGTCTGGGGACCCCAAAGCTCTGGACTGATTTCCTGCTTGGCCTGGCCGATCCCAGACTCCAGCTACCTGCTCCTCTCGTCCCTTTCCTGCCCCTGAGCAGTGGCTGGTCTGGGCCCCTTGCCACCGCTCCGATGACCTCAGCTCCTTAGAATGCTTTGGGAGATCACTGTGGACCCGTGGGGTCCCGGGCCAAGCGTCTGTGGGGTTGTTGCTGGAGAAGCTGGGATGGCTCAGGTGGGGGTCTCAGATGCCCCTTTTGCAGAAAGCCTGGCGTTCCTAAGCCTGGGCTCCAGAGCCCGATGGCCCGATCACAGAACAATGGCCAGTGTCAGAAACACCTGCTCCAGCGACTCAGCCTGTACCTCCTGCTGCCCTGGGAGCCCACCAACCTGGTCACAGTCCCTGCACCACCACCGATGTCTGTGGGCAGCCCTGTCACCTCGATTTTCCATCCAGGCAATGGGGACAGCAGTGGTGCCCCAGCCCCAGTGTGATCACGACATCATGTCTGCAGAGCATGTAGAGGGGTGTTAGCACCCCTTGGGATCAGGCTGCCAGGGCCCAGCTGACCTTTGACCTTGGAGGGTGTCCCCAGTCCAAGCAGATGGGTCTTTGATTTGGCGACTTGCTCACGCACTTCAGAGGGGGAGAGGCCACCTCTGACCTTGCCCTCAGGACACATGGACTGGGGCAGCTCCGGACGCCAGAGGAAGGACACTTGCACATGGAATGGGGTTTGAGCCCTGAGCTCCTGTCCATGATGACTTGCTCCCCAAGGCCAGCTTGAATCACCTGTCCATGGTGACACCAGAAGCCCAACACTCTTTCCTCTGGTCCCCAACTCTCATGGCAGACTGGGTCAGACCTTGGTGCAGGGATCCTCGCCTCACAGAGGGGAAACCGAGACTCTGGGAGGGGAGAGGACTTGCTCTAAGACCATCAGGATTCAAACCCAGACCTTGACCCGTAGCCAGACCTTGACCCCTGACCCACTACCACACTGGTTCTGAGTTTCTTTCCCCAACATGTCCCCTGCAAGCCTGGGGCCCCTGGCTCTGTCCTGGTCTCCCTCTCTGGGCCTTGGACCCTCAGGTGCCTCCTGAGCCCCGTCCAGCTGACATTTGCAGCTGCTCCTCGGCCTCTCAGGGCCCCTCCCAGTGCAGAGTCTGAGCCAGCCCCTACAAATGTCTCCAGGAGCGACCGGCAGCATGACAACTCCCCAAGGAGCGCAGGGGCGCAGCAAGCAGGCTTGTTAGAAGCCTGACATTAACGCAGCTCAGGCACAGCACAGGTGAGCCCCCAAGCTGTGTGGCAGCCCCGGGGGACACTGGGGCCACAGGCAGGCAGCCTGGGCTCCTGGGCTGGGCTTTTAGCTTCTGTTTTGCCAGCGTGGGCTCCAGAAGCGCCTTCACAGCACGTTGCCGGGATGCTCCTTTCACAGCTAATGGCCAAACACATACCAGGGAACTGTGGGGACGCAGGGACTTGGCACCAGGGTGGGACTGGAGCTCCTTAGCAGGTGGGGCAAGGCCAAGGATCCTCTGAGCCTGAGGCCTGGCGCTGCTGAGGTCTGACCCGCCTGCACAGGACTGCCACTTGGTGTGCTGACACAGCACAATGCTTTGTGCATCCAGCAGCTGGCAAAGCGCCACCGCCCTGAGACCTCACGGCCACCCCACCACTCCGTTCCTCAGGCCACCCAGGACCTGTCCTTGGAAACTTGTAGATCTCCAGACCTCCTCCAGACCCAAGCTCCCTGGGCTGACTCCTGGCACCGGAGCCAGGACAGGATGTCCAGGTCACAGTACGGAGCTCCCCGGCACCTGCTCCATTGGACTGTCCTTGGGGCCTTCAGGAGGTTATCTGGTCACACACTCACAGCTGCCTTAGGCTGGTGTAGCCCTTCCCTGGCCACAGGATCCCCTGCGTGTGGGTGTGTGTGACTTCAGGAACACCCTGCTCCTGACTGAGGGGTCAGACCCTTTGGGGTGTCCCTACTGCAGGGCAAGAAGGTGACTTCTGATTCTCTAGGTGCCTCAGAGCACAGCAGCCACCCAT
The DNA here is from genome assembly GCA_020662805.1 of Glaucomys volans. Lineage (NCBI taxonomy): Eukaryota > Metazoa > Chordata > Mammalia > Rodentia > Sciuridae > Glaucomys > Glaucomys volans. The sequence goes on along the minus strand of JAJEJO010000856.1, from coordinate 399,683 downwards.
GGCAGGGTGAGGCGAGGTGGCCTCCAGGGCCTGTGGGTTCCTGTCCCCCAGCCTCTCTGACCAGTCCACGCCCCATGCTGCATTTTATGACTAAGAGCATGGGAACTCACGGAGGAGGGCACTGCCCTCTGGCTCTGCTCATCTGCTCTCTGGACCTGACCACAGAAGGCAGAAGTGCCCAGTGAAGAGGGGGCCAACCAAGCAGTGACGTGGATGACCCCAGGGGTTGCGTTGAGAGGGACCCCAGCTGAACAGGACAGAGTGCTGTGACTGACTAGTCGTGACCCCCAGGGATTTGCCCTATCTGGGGGAGAGGGATGGCAGACCTCGTGCTGATCTCTCTGTGCTAGAGGGTGAGGATGAGTCTCTGTGCATCTGTGGAAAGCCCAGAACCTTCCAGATACAAACAGGTGCATGGAAATGCTGTTAAGCACGAATCAAGCCTCCTGCATTTAGTGAGCGCCTACTGCATGCAACCGCCCAGATGGCAAAGTAGGAGACACTAAAAGGTCAGGCCATCCACCCAGCCAGCCAGCCGTTCCTCTCCCCCACAGTTATTTATTGAGTGCCCACTGTATGCCAAGCTCTGTGTTGGAAGCTGGAGACACAGATCTGTGTTGGCTTCAAGGAACTTCTGGGGAGCTCCCCGTATGGAAGACCCCCCAGGTGAGCACAGGCGATGCGTGAGCTGCCATGGGCGGCAGCAGGGAGTTGGGGACCCCTGCTGTTCTCCCTGGCATGGACGCCCTCCCAGGACTGGCCAGGGTTATTAATATCCTGCTGAGTCAGGGGGCTCTTGAGTTTCAGCATTGCAAGATGCAGAGACGAGCAAGTTAGATATTCTTGACCCCCAGCTGCCCTCACCTGCCTCCTTCCCACCTGCCCTTCCTTGCCCCCCTCTGCTGTCCCAGTCTGGGGGAAAAGACAGCAGATGCTCATGGAAAGAGTCTGGCTTTGGAAGAAAGGGCCGGGGGGCGTGGGACCTGGAGAGAGCACCTCGCTGGCTGGATGGCCTGGTGTGCGTCACCTCTCCTCCTGAGTCCTCTCGTCTGAGCAGGGTGAGGAAGAGCAAGTGAGCAGTGTTGAAAGGCAAGGGCATCACACTGCGCAGCCCAGGGCGGGGGCTGAAGGTGACAGCGCCCCTCCCACAGGCACCCGTCAGGGCTGTTCCCTGAGCCTGATCCAGAGGAACAACAGCACAGGACTGGTGGAGTTCCACCCTGTGCACTGCAGACGGGGCAGGTGGCAGAGGTCAGAGGGGCCACAAGACCGTACAGCTGCCCCTCGTCCAGGACCCTGCCCTCACCATGCTGCGGTTTCCTGCCTCGGTGCCGCTTCCCCCAGGCTCCTGGGCTTTAAGCTCCCGACGGGAAGGCCCTCCAGGCTGCTTGGCTGCAGACCTCGTGGGCCCGGCCCACTAAGCCCACGGCGGGGTCAGTACATGCTGGGCAGCTGGAAGCAGGACAGGACGCTCGAGAGGTGTTGCACTGCGGGCTCTCGACGCCGCCGCATCCTCAGGTGAAGCTGAGTGATCCGTGCATTGACAGGATCAGCATAGAGGCTAAGTGAAATATTTAAAAGCAAATTTCCTCCTAGTCCTTGCTATGCCTGGGCTCGTCTCTCCCGAACAGAATCGTCCCCACTGTCAGCCACTCCCGGGTGCAGCACACAGGCGGCCCACAACCTCCCCTCTGAAACAGAGGCCTGGACTCTCTGCTGGGGAGAGTCCTCCCCAGCTCTGCCCCTCTGCCCAGAGCTCCCTCGGCAGGTCAAGGGCTCCAGGATCTGCCGCCAGACGAGGCAGGGCTGCCCCCCAAGCCCAGGTGGGGAGCCCAGCACACCGGGCTCCTCCTCCTGCCGGGGGTCGGGGGCTCTGAGAGGGGAAGGCGGAAGTAGGGGCAGCAGGAAAGAAGGGCGTGTCCTGTCAAAGCAGCCGCAAGGAAGGATTTCAAATGTTTTCACCACCAAGAAACAACAAGGCTTTGAGGAGACAGACGCACTCACCGTGACTTGAACATCACACGGCGAACACGTGTATCAAAATGTCACGCTGCATGTACAGTTTTTATAGGTCGATTGTAGGTGCGTTTTAAAAAATGGCACCGTTGCCACCAGTTCCCAGCACACGGCAGCGGGTGTGTGGCACTGCACTCTACGGCCTCGACACCCACTGTCCTGTGCTGTGACCACCAGTCTGCCCTCGTTTACACATAAGAACCCTGAAGCACAGAGTAGCTGAGCCACTGGCCCAAGGTCACCCAGCCAGTTGGAAGGAGACCCCAGTTTGCTGATCTGAAGCCAGGACTCCTGACCAGCATGTAAGTTTCCAGGGTCTCCCTGGTGAACCCGCCGAGCCGAACCACCCCCCCCCCCGGAGCCCCAAACCTCTTTCTTTCCAGAGACTTTCTCAATCAAATTCTAACAAGAGGCCGGGCACAGTGGCGCACGCCTGTAATCCCAGCACTTGGGAGGCTGAGGCAGGAGGATCACGAGTTCAAAGCCAGCCTCAGCAACTTAGCGAGGCCCTGAGCAACTCAGTGAGACCCTGTCTCTAAATAAATACAAAATAGGGCTGGGGATGTGGCTCAGTGGTGGAGTGCCCCTGGGTTCAATCTCCAGTACCCCCCCCCAAAAAAAAAATTCTAACAAGAGGGCAGCAGAGGAGCGGTCTGGGGACAGGTGTCCTGTGGGAAGAGGAGCTGATGTTGGGCAGGTTGGACCCGATCTTCTTCTACTCTTGGATGCTCTTTTCACACATTGGGGGGACAATAACTACCTCCCCCCAGGGGTGACTTGCTGACACCTGGGGGGAGGGGAAGAAGCAGCCCTGAGGGTCAGACCGAGCCAGTTCTCCACAAGGACGGAGAGGAAACTCGGATGAGACACACAGGGAGATGAAACTTGGCGGAAGGGGAGAACAATGTGGAGCAGCTCCGGGTGCGTCTGCTCCGGGTGCGAGGCTGCCTTCCATGGCAACAGCTCTCACACTTCCATACAATAAAAGCTTCTACCAGCTGGACCGGTTGTTAACGCAGCCCTGGGATTAGCATATTCCCAGTGAGTGACACAGGACGGGCCACCCTGTCAGTGACCCACCTGCCCTTGCTCGGCCTCCCAGGACAGACTAGGGTGATCAAGGACGGCAGCCTGGAACCCCAGCCTAGGAGTGTGGTGAGAGCGAAAGGCTGTGACCAGGAGCGGAGCTGAAGCCAGCTGGGCAGGTGACCCACCGTCCTCCAGGAATGAGCCGGTCCTCTTCCCAGGACCCATTTCACATGCCTAACTGGGTGTGAGGGCCGGGCGCTGACCCCGTGAGGGAAGCACGAGGCGCTCGGCACAGCAAGCACTGGATGCTGCTTTCCAGAACATTCTCTAGGAACCACAGGCAACGCCACCTGATGGTGAAGGGAGGGGCTCTTTCAATGTTTGGCACAGGGTTGAAACTTTCTGTTATCCAGTTACTAAGAATGACCAGACATTTTGTGAACGAGAGAGAGAGAGGAAGAGAAAGAGGTTCCTGGTGCAGACGGCGGGGAGAAACTTTGGGTCCTGCGTGTGACCCGGGGCAAGCCAGGTCACCTCTTCTGATCTCAGTTTCTTCTTCTTTCTGGAATGATGACAACACACCTTCTTGACAGGGTTGTGGAGGAAACAAAAGTGACACCTGCCTGTCAAGAACCCAACGTTGCTCAGTCTCTGGGAAGATAAGGAACAACCGTGGAGTGAGACCCGGGACCGAGAAAGGACATTGGTGGGAAAACGGCCGACACCCAAAGTTTGGTGTGCAGTTAGCAGCACGGTTCCAAGGCTAACGCCTCGGTCTGGACTAAGGGACCGTGGTTGCATGGATGCCAGCAGGGCTGGGTGGAGGGCGTGCCGCCTCTGCAACTTTTCTGTGAATCTGAAGTTTCCCCCAGATGAAAGATGACGTGTGCACGTGACACCAGGAGCCTTGGGACGAAGATCTGATTGACAGTGGACCATGCGCACGAAGGTACTCACGTGGGACTGCAGGTCACCTCCTGCCAGGCCTGCACAGGGGCAGCAGGCGTCCCAGCTGTCCCGATCCCACTGGGCATCGCGTTCTCACATGCTTGTGGGGATGCTGGTGCAGACACGCCCACTCCACGGCCAGCTGCCCCTCGGGATTGGGGACAGTGATGGCTCAGGACCACACATCTGTGTGCGCACCTCTGATCATCATTTCAGGCTGAACTACTTCTACTTGTAAAGAAAGGTCACTGTGAAGCAGCACACGCCGTGTTAGGCCCGGGGCTCCTGACCGCGGGGAGTGAGGTCTGCACCCCTGGGTGGGCGAGCATGTCCAGGGCACTCACGCCATGACAAAATCGCCCAGCCACCCATCTCACAGCCCATGTCCCTGCCATTAAGTGACCAGGACCGCATACGTGGACTGAGGAGCTGGTCCAGACAAAGGGGTCTGAGAGGCACAACTGGGGCCTTGGACGGGATCCTCGGTCAAGAGAAAAAATGAAAAGAACACTATCAGGAAAGTCAGCACCGAGAGCGCCTGGGCCACTCTGTCAGCACGGAATCCCCGACCCCGCCATCCTCTGAGGCTGTGAATGACAGCGTCCTGTACGTACATGCTGTGGGTAGTGATGGGGCCAAGCCTGCGTTACCCTTGACCAACCAACAGTAAGGACAGGGATGATGTGTGGACGGAGAGCAGCCTGTGGGCAGGGCTGAACCCACGTGGAAGGCCCACAGAGTGAACCTGACTATTCCCGAATAGGCTTAAGTTTTTTGAATTAAAAACTAAAAATAAATACACCTAATTTCAAAGAAACCAGTGCTTGCTACATAGAGAACTCGTCCAAGAAAAGGATCTGTTGCTACCTATGCACACACTGTGAGAATTTGATCTTCCTAGTTATTATTTATTTTCACAAATACGGGGCCTTGAGGTGGGACCCAGCAGAGGTGCTGGTGAATTGGCCAGCTCCACCCTTGGCCAGGGTGAGGGCCCTGCCCCAGGACTGTGGCCTGGTGACCACAAGACGCCATCTTCTGTGCTGGCTCCTGGCAGCTCGCCCACCCAGGGAGATGGCCACCAGAGAGCCGCAGGATGAATGCACGGACACAGAGCAGCGGACGCTGGAGCCGCACACTGTCGGTGTCCAGGGAGGTCCCAGGGGCCCGGCCAGTGGGTCAGGGGTTCTCCAGGGCATCCCTCCCGACCCTCCAGACTGCGTGACCCTCCCCACTCTTGGCAGCCAAGGCCACAAAGCAGGGGGTCTCCATCATTTGCTGCCATCTGATCAGCCCCATGCCTGGCCCGGGGCGGGCAGGGTGGGCTGGGGAGGGCGGGGGAGGGCGCTGGTCCCACTGAGCCCATCCCCGCGGCCCCACAGGTCGCGGTGCTAAGGCGTAGTTGGGTGAGGAGGGCATAATTGGATAATTCATTTGCTCTCCTTGGAGAGCTGCTGCTTAATTAAAGGGGACGGAAGGCGGAGCTGGGAGGCTGGGAAGACCAGCCAGATCATCTGGAGATTGAGGCAATCTGGCAATGGGGAGCTCGGAGTGATGCCCCAGTCTGGTGGCTGACTCGGCAGAAGGGATGGGAGCTGATCTCAGGGTAGTAAATTGGGAGGAGATCCTGTGCGTTTGCCGGAGGAGATGATAGGATCCACTGGAGTAAACTAGTCTCAGAGCCAAAGGTTTCAAATCAATTCGAATTTGCATAAGCAGCATGTCTCCTAGTTTGCTAGTTTCTAGCTGTGTGACCCCAGGAATTTACTTCCCCTCTCTGGGCCTCAGGTTCCTCATCAGCATAAGGCTAAGAGGATACCTGTTAATAAAGTGAGGCGTGCGTTTTAGCCTTTAAGAAGCTTTTTAACATTAGCCAATTGCTGAACGTGGCCTCGGAGTTCTGGGCATTGTGCTTGGGTGTGCTCTTGCACACACGTGTGCCCATAGCCATGGACCTGCAGGGATGACTCTGTTATTTGGGACGTACCTGGTTAAGTCGTGTGCTCAGTGCTGTGGACTGGGGCTTCCACAAAGCTTCCCCACCAGAATCCGTGAGGCGTCAGCCCCCAGGACAGGCCCCAGACACGGCCAGGGTCTTGTAAGTATCTGCTACTCTTAAAGAAAAAAAGGTACTTAGCTTATAAGACCTGGAGGAAAAAGTTCCTGCAAAATGCCTGCCGTCCACACGTTCCTTATGACATGTCACTCCAGACACGCGATCCCCAAACCAATACAGACGCTCCCATGTCCTCTTGGTCTCCTCTGGACCTCCCCCTCATTTTCAAAGACAGTTGAGAGTTGCTTCTAATTAATTAGGGATCAGTAACTCAGTTATGATTCAGTGAGTACTTACTGAGCACCTGCTGTATGCAGCCTCCCATGCTGGGCACCAGTGAGCAGGGGCAGACACGGTCTCTGCCCGCCACCGTCACCCTGGAGCTTCCAGACGGGGCCGAGTGTGTCCCAGCCCTCGCCTCGCCATGGCCCTGTGTGGTGGGAGGCCCTTCCTGGGTGGCAGAGGGAGATAATGAGCTGCAGGGTCGTCTGGAAACAGGACAGTGGTGCTTGCTTCCCTGGGACAGGCAAAACAAAGAGCCAGGCCACATTCTCTCTGTTCGTCCCCATCCCCTGCAGGCTGTCCCCCTACATCTTCCTCAAAGCACAGAGCAGCTGCTCCTGCAGTGACCAGTGCTGGGTCCAGAGCCCCGGCATCAGGGTACTTTTTGTAAAATGTATTTCTATGTTTTGCGGAGCCAGGCCGGAGCGCAGGCCTCCCGCGTGCTGGCCGGGTGCCCTGCCGGGAGCTCACCCCAGCCCTGGCTTCGCATCCTTAATTGGCGCTTTCCGGGTCTGTTCAGAGTGCGCCGGGCTGGGGCGGCCGCTGGGGAGCCGGCCCCTGCGGGCTGCTCGCTCTGCCTTCCCCGGCAGTGATTTTCGTTCAGTCCCCTATTGAAGCAGCCCTTAGTGCCATCTGTGTCCCCTCTCTGCTGCCATCTTATTAGGGAAGGCTGAGCCCTCTTCCCCGGGGTCCCACATTGTCCTCCTCTTCCCAGAAACCACTATGACGTTCAGTCACAAAATAAAGCTGTCAAAGGCCCACTCTGCTGCCCCCGGCTGGGGAGGGGCCAGTGGACAATGGGGTCAGCTCTGGAACAGGTGAGTGGCAGGAACGCTGGCCTGCTGTCCTCCAGGGGGACAATCTGGGGGGAGAACCCAAGCTTTGTAGAGCTTAAAGGAAAAGGCTGAGCCGATGCTGTGGGCAACGCAGCAGAGAGAAAGCGCCGCGTGCGGAGTGTTTTCAAGGATCATTAATATTTATAGTGTTGTTCCAAAAAGGACGCAGAGCGGGACGCTGATTAATCATGGTCAATGGCAGCTTCGTGCCCATTTCCATGCTATATTTTTAAACATCGACCCGTCCCCCAAGGGTCTTTCGCCTTTGGGAGCAAGAGCCAGAGGGGCAGTTCACCACCCAGGGGAACCCCAGCCTGCGGTCTGGTGGTTGCTCCCAGGCCAGGAGACCCGTGAGGCTGCCACAAACCCCAGCAATTGCAGAGCTGATGTCCACACAAGCATTTTAAGACACCGACTGTATACCCATACTGCCCGAGGCTCTGAGGACATAAGGGTGGCCAGAGCAGTCACAGCCCCAATATGGTCATGGATGACCGGAGCTCAAGCATGACCAGCAGATGCTTAATGGCTTGCCTGGGGGTGGCCAGGGAGCTCTGGCAGCCAGGGGACTCAGCCCAGCAGGCTTCCTAGAGGAAGTAGCAGGGAGCTGAGCCCTGAAGTGTGGACAGGAGTCCACCAAGGTGATAAGGGGAACCAGGGGACAGACAGGCACATGCAAAGGCCCAGACGCATGAAGAGAGGTGAAAGGTTTGAGAAATGCAAGTCTGACTGTAGTGGGAAAATCAAAAGTATTCCTGTTGCGAACTCATGTTTGAAGCATCATTAGCAACAGTAGCCCCAAAGTGGAAGCAACCCAAGTGCTTGTCGTCAGATGACCAAGAAACAAAATGTAGTCTATCTATACAGTGGAATATTATTCAGCCATAAAAAGGAACATAGTACTGATCCATGCTTCAGTGGAGAAAGCTGAATCATGATGCTGAGTGAAAGGAGCCCGACACAGAGGTTCTATACTGTGGGAGCCATAGTCAGAGCAAGTCAATCCACAAGGAAGCAGAGCGGTGTTTGCCAGGGCAGGGTGCAGAGGGCAGTGGGAGAGGGTGCTAAAGGACACCGGGTCTGACCTGGGGTGATGACGGAGTTCCAGAACTTGATAGCAGTGGTGGCGGTGTGACACTGGGAATGAGCTAAGGCAGGGGTTTCAAGTGACTGAGGCAACGTGAATTTCACCACAGAGAATGGGAGAGGGAGAGAATGAGCAGAAGACGTGGTTGCACGTGGCCCACCCCCTTCTTGTCCCCAGCCTGGGTCTTCAGACGCTCCCAGGTGTCGTCACCTGCCCGGCCTATCCAGGCAGAATCCCAGCATCCATACAGCCAGGTGCTCGGACCTGCGACGTGTTTTCTAGAAACCATCATGCTGGTGGGCTGGTGGGCCAGCGGCCCCACTCTTGAGGGTCCAGTGAGCTACGCTGCAGGCAGGGGTCAGCACAGGGCGGCGAGGCCCGTTCGGAGGGCCGAGCTCCTCTCTGGGGCCAGACCCTCCGCCTGAGACCTCCCACTTGATACCAGTCACTGTTACAATGCCCGACTCACAGACGGGGACACCAAGGCCCCAGTCACTCTGCCAAGTAGGGGACCGGGCCTGGAACGCAGACCCGTCCAGCTCCAAGGCCCCTGCTTGTCACCATGATGCTCTGTTGCTTCCTGCACTGTGAACGACTGGACCATGTCCTGGGCTGCATCCCTGTGCAGCTCTGCCCGTGGCTCTGCCCGTGGCTGTCATGGGGCACTTCCTGCCATTGCAGCGCCTGGGTTTATGGTCTGTCACCATGTGCTTGTGACCACAGCCCAGGCCTGCGGACGGTCGTGTTCCATTCCAGCCCGCCTCGAAAGCAGCCCTGGGGCCAGTGTGGAGCTGGACGTGACCGTCTTTAGCACTTTATTGATGGCCCGAGGAGGGGCTGCTGGGCCTGTGAAGAGCTGGAGGCCAACGCTGGACCCGGTGAGGACCGGCCATCAGCCATCAAGTGCTCCGCAGGCCCCACACAGTGTTCTCTGCCAGGCCAGCCGGGGGAGGCGGCCAGTTTCCCCTGGGGCTGTGGTCTCTGTTTTGAAGGTGCCTCCTTGGGATGGTCCCGGAAGCTGTCACGCCCTGGTCCCTGCTCTCCATGGCCGATTTCCCAGCCCAGACTGGAGGCCACCATGGACTCCTTGTGAGGCAGAACACCGAGGCCCGGTCATGCAATCCCCGCCAGCCAGGAACGGTACCCAGGGGACTGCCATGGACATGAACATGGAAGTCGGTGGTGTAGCTGAAAGAGGGCGCTGGGTGGGAAAGGCTGATCCCTCCCTCTTCCAGCGGCTCGCAGGGCCGCAGGGCCGTCACTGGACCAGCCCTTTCAGTGGAGTGCGTTTGAGCAACTCAGCGGAGGGTCATCGACAGGCTTCGGGCCTCTCATTGATCTGAAATACAAATACCAAGAAGAAGCAGAGGAGGTGACACTTTTATGGACTTGATTGTAAAGGAAGTCAGAGGACCCAAGGCAGGCGGCCCTTGCACGGCTGCAGATTTTGAGCTCCATGGTAACAGACCAGGAAATGCCACCTTTCCCCAGGTCCAGGAAACGCAGGAACCTGGGGGTGGATCACTCACAGGTGACACTTTGGGGGAAGCAGAGGAGAGCACTGGTGCTCAGGGCCACCCGTACAGGAGGGCCGGCTTACCTGGACCCAGGAGGGGAGGACCAGGCTGCGGGGACTTAAGCTGGGCCAAGGCTCAGGAGGGCCCCAAGGGCTCGACCCTTACATAGGCAGCCAGGAAGTGGCTTAGGAGCCTCGGGAGCCTCGGGAGCCTCGGAAGCCTCGGGGACAGGAGCTCACAGCCGGCCCCCTCTGCAGCAGCAGCAGCAGCTCAGCCCCAGGCCCCAGGAGAACCCCTGGTGTGCCTCCTGGCTCCCTCTCCCCTCAGAGCTGAGTGGCTCATGGCTCCTGGCGAGTCACTCAGAGTTGAGAGGGAGAGGGGCCTGGAGCAACGACAGCCAGGATAATGGGGGCTGGAGGGCCAGGCGGGCGGAGCGCACAAGAATTCCATTAAGGACGGAGCCGATCAATACTGCCCGCAACCAGGAAGGTTTAAAAGCCTTGCACGAAGGCGGCTCCCAGCACCATCACCCGGGAGAGGTGGCCGAGGAGCTGCTGGCCCCTGCTCTGGGAAGCAGCCCCTCTCTGGCAGGGAGGGGAGCCTGAGTGGGCGGGCGGGGCGGTGACAGTCTGCCGCCTGGGCTGAGGGGGCCGGTCCAGGCGTCTTCACCGGGAGGGATTGGAAACCGCCTCGGGGTCCTTCACTCTCCTTTTGCAGGTGGAGGTAAGAGGCCCCTGGGGAAAGGTTTGCCTGAGATCACGTGTCCACCCGGTTCCTGTAGTGGCTTTCTGCTTCATAGCCGAGGACTCGACTGTCCCTCTCCTCTTTGTCATCACTAATGGCAGCAGCGGTCTCTAGACCCACGTTCAGTGATGAAAACCTGCAGCCCCGGGAGCTGGCTCAGACCGGCTCAGACGGGCCTCCTTATCATCCGGAGTGAGCGGGTCCTGGAGTCGAGGGGAGAGTGGAGAAGGCTGAGCCCCGGGCCCCACGAAGCGGGGCCAGTCCTCTGGCTTTTGGAAAGCAAGAAATGGGGACTCAGGGTCACAGGACCCACCCAAGGTCGTGCTGCCCTGTGGCTGAGTTCCAGCCCATGACTCTGGAGCCCCAGCAGCTCCTAAACGCCACACAGTCAGTGTCCTTGGGAGCCCACATCCCGTCAGGAGGGACGCAGCAGGAAGGCAGGGCCTGCAGCAGCCTGCTCCCGTGCTCCCTGTGGCCCCGGGGCCTGTCACCCTGGGCGGGTTCCTGGAGGAAGCAGAAGGGGGCGGTTCCCACGCCAGCTCTTCCTGGCCACAGCACCGCCATGTCCTGGGCTGCTGGTCAAGAGTGAGACCTGTACACGGCCAACCCGCAGGTGACCAGCAGGTGTCTGTGTCCCCAACAGACAAGATGGTCTCCAACGTTCTTCAGTTCCATCACTCTAAGATTTGGCCTGTTACAGTCATTGTCACCGGAACCCCAAGACCACTTACAAAGGGCTCGTTATGGGCGAAGCCCTGAGCCAGGAACGTGCCGTGCGTGCGTTCTCTCCTGGAACTTGAGCTCTCCGAGAGGGAAGGTCCGCATTATTCCCACCCTGCAGAGGATCAGACTGAGGCGCAGAGGAGTTTAAGAGGCCGGATGTCACACTAGCAAGTGGCAAGGCCCGGGGCGGGGGTGTGACCCCAGCCTTCTGTCACCAAGCAAGAGCAGGGCTCCTGAGGCAGCCCGGGAATGGTGAGGCGGGAGGGCGAGAGTTCCAGGCTTGCTTGGGATGAGCTTGGTGGACTCTGTTGCTTCTTCACTGTTCCTCCGCCTCCCAGATGTGGCTCAGCGAGGGCCACTGGGGAACCCGCTGCGGGTGAAGAGAGGCTCCACCTGCGGCCCAGAAACTGCCCATGTGCGGAGGAGCAGGTTGTCGAACTGCGGACAAACGCAGAGGAGGGGGAATGACTGCTGCCAGTCTTGGTGGGAAGGCTGGTGTAGCTCTACCTGATGCCACGTGGCTCCATGTGCTATGAATGTCACCACAAGAATCCACCCCCAGGGTCAGTCTGGCTCCCCTCAACCCCGCATCAACATCGTTTCTCCCAAATCAAAATGCTGTGCAGGCAAAAGCTGTGCACTGCTGGCCAATGTCCAGGGTGCGAATGCTCCCGTGGGGCTGGTCTTGGCCTGCCAACACGATGACGTCATCCAACGTGGGGCTGGAGGAGAAGCCGCATTTCCTCGCGCAGACCCAGTGCATGCAGATGACCTAAGAGCATAGGCAAGGTACAATAAAATAATTAGAAAAGGATGAGTTTTGAGTATTGATTGCTTTTGTTTTTAATATAATTTGTTTAATTATAGTTTCATATGACTTAATTTTTAATAATGGCTGTGTTTAATAACTACATTAGTCAGGGTTCTCCAGAGAGACAAAGCACGTGCACACACACACACACGAGGAGATTAATCAGGGCAACTGGCTCCCACGACCATGGAGCTGGAAGTTCCAGTAAGTGGTCTGCAGACTGGAGAGTCAGGGAGGCTGGCGGCATGACTCAGGCCGAGTTCAGAAGCCTCAGGACCAGAGAAGCTGATGGGCTCATCCTTAGGGCAAGACTGAAGGCCTGAGAACCAGGGAGGCTGCTGGTACAAGTCCCAGAGTCCAGAGTCGGCAGAACCTGGAGTGTTCATGACCAAGGGCAGGAGAAGAAGGGAGTCCCAGCTCCAGAAGAGAGAGAAGGCACCGACTTGCCTTTCCTCTGCCTTTTCTTCAGGTCGGGCCCTGGGAGGATTAGATGGAGCCCACCCATGTTGGGTGAGGATCTTGGTCAGGCCACTGATTCAAACACCAGTCTCTTCCAGAAACACCCTCACAGACTTACCCAGAGGGAAGGATTTACCAGCTATCTGGGTATTCCTTAATCCAATCAAGTTGACACAAAAAATCCCATCCTAAGAACCACCACAACGGATTCTTAAGAATTTATCAGTTGGTTCTCTCCAGCCAACATTAGCTGACTTCAGCGCAGAGCAGACCCTGCCCAAGTCACTGGTGTCTGCAATCCTTTAATGTGGAGCGACATCTTTCTTCCATGAGAGGAGCTGGGTTTAAGGGTCCAGGGACCCTGGAACACACGGACTCAGGCAGACTTGATTGATGCCCTGACAAGGGCAGGATGCCATGGGAAAGCGGGGGATCCACAGCAGTCAGGGGGCATCAAGTGAGGATGGGGGCTCCCTGATCCTGACCCCCACTGGCAGTAGCATGGGCAACGTGAAATCAGAATTCCTACCGACAGACCTCTGATTTTGCTGCTCAGTTTCTACCTGAAATGACCAATTTTACCCTAGACTCATGTTGTCCAATGCTGTGACGCACTGCTCCCTAGCTGGTGGCTTGGACAGCATCCAGATGTCCCTGTGTTCTGTCCCGGTGGCGGGGATGGCAGGGCTCAGCTGGGCGGTTCTTGCTTGGGGTCCCGAGCGATCGCTCTGGGGCTCAGGAGTCTCCCACAAGCCGGCATGGTTTCATGGTGGGCCTGCCCTGGACGACACCAAAGTCACTGACAGGGAGAGACCCCACCTTCACGGATGGGCTTTCTTGTTGTCCTACCTGGGAGCCCTGTGTGGCATCTGATCAGCCCACTCGAAATTCACCCTGACATTCAGCTCTGACTTGACCACTCTCTCTGTCCCCCTGCATGACACCTTGGGAGTCTTCCACGTCTTCCTGGCCCTGTTCCCACTCAGGTCCTGGACCCAACACCTCTCTTTCCCCATCCCTCACCTCCATCTCTGGGCCTCTACTTACACCTCCTTCTGCTTGGTCCTCAGGACTCTGTCCCCTGCCTTGCACTCCAGCTGGGCCCTCCCAGCCTGCCCCACACAGAGCCCCCAGCTGCCCTCACTGTGCCCACCCTCAGCCTCATCTCCCTGAGTCTTTGGTCTCCATGATTAGTTCTCCACCAGCGAGGTCCCCAAGCATAAGCCTGTCTGATGACGCCTGATTCTTCCCCCCTCGTCTTAGCAAGAACTCCCCAATACCTTGATTGTATTTCCAGCAAACCGATTTTGGACCTCTGACCTTCAGCGCTGTAAGAGAACACATGCTTGCTGCTTGCAGCCACTATGCATATGGTGGCTTATCACAGCAGCAACGGTCCACTAACATGGCCCAGAACAGATGCTTAGGAGAAGCTGGGTCCTTCTCTCATGCCTCCCAGAAAGCTCCACCTGAAGCACCCCGGGTCTCGTCACTTCTGTCTCAGCTTGCCCACCCCCATTTCCACCCTTCCATGGGCTTCAAGATAAAACGCTCCGCAGTTTGGGCCTCATCTCCTAAGTCAGGGCTGTCTTATCTATTTATTCCTGCGGTGCTGGGGATGGAACCGGGCCTGTGGATGCTAAGCACTGCCCTGCTACTGACCTGCACCCCAGTCCCACGAGGCTGTGTTTAGACACAACCCTACCACCCACCCCATGGCTGTGCATTTGTCCCCCTCCCCCGTCCCCTCCCCATCTCTCCCATTGCCCTGATTCCACCCAGGGTCAGTTGCCATAGCCTCTGGGAAGCCCTCTGCCCCGCTGGAAGCTGGGCCTCTCAGGGCCTCTGTCTGCACCTCTCTGTGACTCCAGGACACTTGGCCCAAGGAGAAGCTCATTTCCATCCCTGCCTGGCCTACCAGGAGCCTAGCACTTCCAGATGGGGACTGCCTTTGTTCATGCTTAGAGTTCTCACCACATACAACTCAGAGTCCAGAGTAAGGGCTTGTGGAATTGGACCTAGAAGGAAGGGTTGGGAGGAGTCCCCTGGGGCCAGTTCCAGGGTCATGGCTGGTCCCCATCCTGCCCAGTCACTCACCTTCCTGGGAAGGAACAGAGCCAGAAGCTAGAGAAAAGGCACTGCCAGCATGGAGCCCTACAAACACTTGATAAGGCAGAATTACCCAGATCAGCGGAATCCCAGTCCGAAGGGAGGAGAGGGAGTCCATTTGTCAAAGGAAAGGAGATCTGCTAAGTGCAGGACAGAACATTCCAGAAGGGCCTAGGGAGCTCCAGACATGAAAAGTCCACGCAGAAATTAGCCAGACACCTGAGCAAACAGAAAAAAGGAAGCGTCAGCTGTTCAGGGGGAGGGCTCGGCCCCCCTTGATCCAGCTCTGCTCAGGAACCCGTTACAGCCTGGGCCGGAGCCTGGGCCAGGGGAGGTGGGTGAGGCCTCTGCCGGAACTCAAATGTGACTGGCAGCCGGAGCTGTCAGTCATTCAGATCAATGTGAGTGCACCCCCAGCATGTGCCCTGGAGCTCAGCTGCAGGGGTGGAAGAAGCTGGGGACCTCCACAGTGAGAGGACAGTGACCAACCATGTGCACATCCCTGGCAGAATGCAGCCACCTGGGGTTGGGGGGTGGTTTGGAAACGGGGTGGGAAAGAGTTTCCCAAAATGAAACCAGCACTGTGGGGTTCAGCCTTGGGGGCTGGCGAAGAGAGCCTCCCAGCCCCAGCAGGAGGGAGATTCTTGACAGCCAAGGCCCCTGCCAGGCAACACCTCCACACCCCCTGGGGAGAGGGCGGAGCACGGAGGGAGGCCCATCCCCATGGCAGGGCAGACAGACCTGCCCGCTTGCTTTCCCATCCTGGCACCTCAACAGCCTCCCTGCCCCTGCAGGTGGCTCTCGGAGCATTGCTGGTGGGAGAAACCATCCCCCCGCTGGCCAGCCCTGGAGGGAGGAGAGCCAGGCCCGAGCGCAGGTTACCCTGCGGGAGACTGATTTGGGGTAAAACCCCTAAAGCCTCAGATCCCAGAGTTGGAAGGAACCAGAAGATTCTCTGGCCCGTACCTTCCACGCTCCTGCCACCACTGCTTCCGCCATCACTGCAGCCACGTTGCTGCGGCCACTGCTGACAGACACGGAGCTCCTGTCACTGCAGCCACCGGGTTCACCAGTGCTGCCGCCGCCACACGGTGACCACAGCGACCTCAGCCACGCTCACTGCAGCTGTGACTGCACTCACAGTGACCACGGTGCCAGTCGCCGTTGCCATAGCTACCAGTGCTACAGCCACTGTTATTGCCACCATCAGCGCCACGACATCATTACCAATAACAACAGTGACAGTTACGGAGGAGGGCAGGCCGCTGTGCGCCAAGGCCTCCCTCCCGGCCATCTGTAGGGGAAGGGAGTCTGCGTGCCCCTGGCAAGGACCACCCCCACACTCCCCCGGCCGCCCACCTCCAGCCCACGGACTAACCCCCTTGCACCCTTTACCCCCACCAGCATCGGCTCCCCGCAGCCCAGGGCTGCGGACCCACCTTCAAGGCTGGACCAGAATCCCTGAAACGGCTCTGGGTATCCAGGCAACCCAGACCCTCCACCCTGCACTCCCATCGCCGGCCCTTTTCCTAATCGATTTCCCCCTGATCACACTTCACACCTGGCAGACCACACATTTCACTCGTTCATTACGTTTTTTGTCTGTGTTGTTCGTGGCTGTGACCCAGTGCCCGGAACTGTGCTTAGCACCTCTCAAGTGCTCAATAAATATCTGCAGGTGTAGGACAGAAAGAAGAAATGACCATGTCCTGAGGCTCCTGCCGGGGACCTGCTGGGTCTCACGGGCGGCCTTTCATCCGGCCCCGCGGTGGTCCGGCTTGCCTCCCACTTTCCCGATGAGGAAATAGAGATTCTGAGAGGCTAAGGGACTCACCTGAGGTCACCAGCTAGTGAGTGACCCTGGCAGGATTAAAATCCAAGCTCTCCGGGCCCTGAACCACCACACCCGGCCCATCACTGTGAGGCCACTGACCTCACTTCACAGGTGGGTGACAGATGCTAGAAATGGGCGTCCTGATTGCCAAAGGCAGACAAAAAATACCCAAAGCAGGGCAAGATCGGGGTCAAGGTTGCCCAGGTGCACCCTGGGAAGAAGGTGGGTGAGGAGCAGTGACAGTCGGAGGAAGACGGGGAGCAGTCCACGGTGTCCCAGCCAGGCTGGGGGAAGGCCCGCTAATTCTGGGAATCCAGAATGTGGGAATCCTCCCGTGTGCCCCCAGCCTGACCACACCCTGGCCTCCAGCCAGCCTGGCACACCCCCAAAACAGGGCCCATGTGAGTCTGCCAAGGCTGCCCTGAGAAGTGCCACCACGGCTGCTGACTTAACCCACAGAAGTGTGGTCTCGAGCTCCTGGAGGCTGGACGTCCAAGGTCTGCACCCTGTGTCCTCACACGGTCATTATTCGGTGTGTCTCTTACGGGTCCCAGTCGTGTTTGGCACAGGG
Organism: Glaucomys volans; assembly: GCA_020662805.1. Taxonomy (NCBI): domain Eukaryota; kingdom Metazoa; phylum Chordata; class Mammalia; order Rodentia; family Sciuridae; genus Glaucomys; species Glaucomys volans. The sequence continues at coordinate 382,661 of JAJEJO010000856.1, read as the reverse complement.
CCAGCCTAACGCCCTCGCCGTAACCCAGTCCCCACGTTGGAGACCCTGTCCCCAATGGCAGTCGCATTCTGAGGTGCTGAGAGCCTGGACACCAACACACAAAGTGGGGGTCACGGCTCAGCCCTGACCCAGTCGGGGGCTCTCCCACTGCTTGGCTCTTCTGGCAGGCACTGGGCCTGTGAGCAGAGGTAGCCGCAGGAGCACAGGGTCCCTGCAACGTGGTCCCGGGCAACGTGGTCCCGCTGGCCAGGCTGTGCCAGTGTCTTGAGAGTGAGCAGGGTCTGCCGCAGCTCCGTTCTTGGCACCCGCCTTGGAATCCTGCCCGTGTGCCCACGTGACTGTCCCCAGCAGTGGCACCGAGCATGTTTGGACAGACCCGCAGGGGCACCCTGCCACCCCCCACCTAGCCTGAGATTGCCATGCACCAGGTGCCCGTATGTGTCCCCTGAGCGGCTTGCTCCTTTCCGAGGGGTCAGGAGGAGACTGGAAGGACTTGCTCCCGGGCCTGGAAGTGGGCACCTTCCACGCACCCAATCACTCCCTCTGTCCCCACCCACCTCTCTGACCTTCACCCAGTTCCAGCCACCGTGGTGAGCATGGTGACTTCTGCACAGCGAGGGCCAGGGCTGGGTGCCGCTGCTGTCAGACGGGGCGGGGGCAAGCACCTGCTCTTTTGGGCAGCCCTCACGTGGTGGTCTGCACGACCCGCCTGGCAGACCCCTCTGACGCTCCTGGGTAGGCTGATCCACAGGCCCGCTCGAGGAGAGCAGCCCGGCTCCCCTCTGCTGGGCTGGGAGCCCGAGGCAGGTGAGCTCTGCCGGCCGGGCTGCGAGTTCCTGGGTCTCCCTCCCCTCACTGTCACTTCAACAGCAGCTCGGCTCCTCGGAGGGCATCAACGGCCACCTGGCTCCAAGCAGGGTGGGGGACCTGGAGCAGACCTGCGCACTCGCTGGGCACCGGGACTCCTGCAGGGCGCACGGGAGGAGCTCTGACCTGCGCTTCCCGGATGACTGGGGACCCCTCCATGTGGAGTGGATGCCAGAGCACAGTACCCTGCCCCTCTGCCCAGCTGTCCCTGCCCTCTAGGGCCCTCCCACCTCCCCTGCTGCCATCAGAATTGGACATCTTGGTGCCACATGGTTGGCCTTTCCTACTGGAGAGGAGGACACAGTCAAGTCCAAGGGTTCCCACACCTGGCTGGGCATTCTTCTAGTCTTCCGTCCACTCATGCATCAGCAGCAATGAGCCAGGCATTATGTCAGTGCCAGGTCTGCCATGGCCAAGGTGGGCCTGGCCCCTGCTGTGGGGGCCTGACATTCTGGTGGACAGAGGCAGAAAAATAGAAGCAACTAAAATGACTGCTGGTGATGATGCCTACCCAGAAAACACCAATGCCCAGCCTCACCCTGGAGATTCTGCTTCAGCAAGTCCGGAAGGAAGCACTGCCATCCGCATTGTTACCAAGTCCCACAGGGAACTCTGATGCCCCAAAGATCATTCCAGTAATTACTCCTCTGACCCAACCATCCCACATCTGAGAATCTACAGGTCCACCTGCACAGGTAGGAAATGACAGGGCAAACATCTTTGATTACAGTGCTCTTCTAAGAGCAGATTAGAAATATCCTAGTGTCTCACCATGGGTATCTAGTTGAATACACCATGCTACACTCATGGTGGAATACTAGGCAGCTATAAAAAATAATGTGGCTGATAGTTATTGATATGGAAACTCTCCAGAATACATCATTAAGTAAAACAACAACAATGACAAAGATAAAGTTCAAAGCTTACGTCCGCTCCCTTCTGTATAAGAAAGAGGCAGGGCCAGGCGCGGTAGTGCACGCCTGTAATCCCAGCAACTTGGGAGGCCGAGGCAGGAGGATCATGAGTTCAAAGCCAGCCTCAGCAACTTAGCAAGGCCCTAAGCAACTCAGTGAGACCCTGTCTCTAAATAAAATACAAAATAGGGCTGGAGATGTGGCTCAGTAGCCAAGTGCCCCTGAGTTCAATCCCCGGTTCCAAAAAAAAAAAAAAAAAAAAGAAAGAGGCAGGGAGACCAACTCATACCCATTATGGTGGCTAATGAAAAAAAAAAGCCAGAAAATGATAAGTGTTGGCAAGGATGTGGAGAAATCAGTACATTTGTATACTATTGATGGAAACATAAAATGGTGCAGCCACTATGGAAAACAGTATGGCCATTCCTCAAAGTAAATAAATAAATAAACAAACAAACAAACAAACAAACAAACAGAATTTACCATAAGACAGAAATTCCATTTTTGGATATGTACCCTCCAAATTGAAAGAAGAGTCTCAAAGAGAGATATCTGTACATCCATGATCATAGCAGGATCATTCATAACAGATAAGACAATTCAAGTACCTGATAAAGCAACTCAAGGAACAGATGAGTGGATTAGCAAAATGCAATATAAACAAACAGTGGACTATTATTCAGCCTTTAAAAGGAAGGGAATTCTGACACCTGGTACAACATGGATGATCCCTGAGGGCGTCACGCTGAGTGAAAGAAGCTCACCAAAAAGACCAACGCTGCCGATTCCCACTGTGGGTCTCCTAGAAGGGTCGAATTCACTGAGACCAAAGGTGGAATGGTGGATGCCAGGATGGGAGGAGGGGAATAAGACACAGGCACAGAGTCCGCACCCCCCCACCCCGTGTGTAAATGCGCATACAGATCAGCACGTGTGGTCACATTAGTGTTTGCATACAGAACCTAGAAGCATAAACCAGAAGGAAAGAAGACGTACACCTGGTGGCAGTGGAGGGTGGAAGCCAGAGGTCTCAGCGTGACCTTCCGCGTAGCTCTGATGTGGAACCCGTCCTTGCCTGCTGCCAAACAGGCTGGGCAGGGAGTGCTGGAGACGGGAGGGAGGGACTGGGTATCAGACTCCTGGGCTGTGCTGGGAGCCCTGGGCGAGTGCCCCCATCCCCAGGCCTGTGTCTCCCTGAGGCTGAGCACTGCAGGGTGCCTCGAGGATGAGTGCCCAGCAGAGGTCAGCCCTCGCAGTCCCATCCCAGACCCTGCCCTCCACTCGGGAGGAAGTGGGGTCTACGATTCGCAGCCGCTTCCTACGAGGAAGTTCAGCGCAGGGCACTTCTCACTATGCCTGGGCCTTGCCGTGAGACCTCCCTACACTAGAACTTTCCCAGGCTTTTCTCTTTGTTCTTGAAGGGAGCCAACAGCCCGGCTCCCCACAGGAAGTCTGAGGCTCCGGTGGGTCCTCCACTGCCCTGCCCACCCCAGCCTGGCCTCGTGCTGGAACCAGGCCTCGTGCGCCCAGGCCCAGCAGGGCCTTTGAACACCAGGTAGTGAAGCACAGAGCAGAGGCACATCAGCAGCCCCTCGATGTTGGACGGGCTGTGCTCCTGCTGGAGCTGCATGGGCGTGCGCAGACGGCTGCAGGCGGAGGTGGTCTGCGCACAAGGATGAACTGAGACGAATGTCTACCGCAGACCACGAGAAAAAAACCACCCCAAACCCACCCGCAGCCCCCCTGGCAGGAGCCCCGAAGGTGCACAGGGGCACTTGGAGCCCTGCCTGGCCCCATGACGGCCAGCTGCTGTTTCCCACCTCGTCAGCCATCTGTCGGAAGGAGCACCTTCACTGAACTTGATCTTATTTTGTTTTAACTGCTGACAAGGAACTCACCGAACAGGCCATTTAGAAATATCACACCAATAAACACACAAATCGTCCACTGCCTCGGTTTCCTCGTCTGTAACCTGGGGCACTACCACCTCCAGGGTCACTCTGAGGATTCAGAGAGGTTAGGTGAGTGTGCACCTGAGACACAGCATCTGGCACTGTCTAAGGGACCAATGAATGTCAGCAGTTACTGATTGCTAGTTAGTGACATAGCTGCCCGACTCTATTTTCCAGAAACTGCTTATTTTTTTAAACTAGGCCGACCACATGGCCCACGGGTTGGCATCATCTGGGCACAGTCCACGGGAGGTCAATCCACTTCCTTATGTGGGCACAGGTAAGACAACCCGATCAAATGCCAGTCTAGGTAGGAGTTAAACTCAGGCCCCTGAGCGATGGCTGGGCAGGGGGCCTTTCCTGAGCACCATCATGACATGAGAGCTCCCTGTCCTTGGGAGCTCCTCCTCCCTCACCCCAGGACCCTGCACCCCAGATTCCACCACCTGTTATTCCTGGCCCTGGACCCTCACTTTCCCACCCGTCTTTCTTTGCTGTTCCTCACCTGGAATGCGTTTCCTTCCCTTCTTCCTTGCTATATGTTTAAATTCTTTTTTAAAAATAAGTTTTAGTTGTCAATGGACCTTTATGGTATTTATTATTTATACGCAGTGCTGAGGACCCAACCCAGTGCCTCACACATGCTAGGCGAGTGCTCTACACTGCACCACGACCCCAGCCCTGTGTGTTTACACCTATGCCAGATAAAAGACCCGGCTGCACACGGTGACAGTCACCAAGTCCACTCTCTGTAGTGGAGGCCATCGAGGTTCAGGGGAGTCTCTGCTGAGGCTGTTGGGGCCAACAGCTGGCAGAGCCAAAGGAGGTGATGCAGCAGCCTTGGGGGCTGAGCGCTGGCTGGCCCTGAGCCTCTCCACGGAGAGGCGCTTGGGCGGACCGAAGAACTCCCAGGTGAGGCTCTCCCGAGTCCCTCTGCAGAGCACCACCACCAACCACTGTGTCAGTCAGAGCTCTGTCCAAAGGTAGCTTTATTGAGACGTAACTCACACACTCTACGTTCCATCCACTTGCACTGTACCACCCAATGGCTTCTAGGGTGGCCCATCCCAGGGTTGTCCATCCATCACCACCATCAATCTTAGAATATCTTCATTATCCTAAAAAGAAACTGTGCTCTCCGTAGCCACCACCATCGCCCTAGTCACCCCCTAGTGACCTCTCCCATCCCTCTAGCCCCTGGCAACCATTAATCCACTTTCTGTCTCTTTAGCTTTGCCTGTTCTGGACATTTGGTGTAGACGGGATCCCACACAGTGTGCTTCTCTGCGAATGGCTTCCCTCACTTACTGTGATGTTTCCAAGTTCCTCCACGTGGAAGCATGGATCTGCCCTTCATCCATTTTTATTGCCAAAAACGACCCTATTGTGTGGCTAGGCCCAACCTTCTGCTGTCACTCAACTGTTGATAGACATGCAAGTCTTCTCCATGCTTGGCTATTACGGTTATACTGCCATGACAAGTTTATATGTATGTTTTCATTTCTCTCGGGTATCACTAGACCAAGGGGCAGCCCTGCGTCTGAACTTTGGGGAGCTGTCAGGCTATTTTGCAAGTCAGCTGCTCTACTTCACATTCCCCTCGGCAGCATCTGAGGGCTCCAGTTTCTCCACGTGGTCACCAACACTTGTTATTACCTGCCTTTCTGATTCCTGCCATCCTAGTGAGCATGAGGCGGTTTCTCCCTGGAGTGTTGATGTGCGTCTCCCTGATGACTGACAACCCCGAGTAGCTTTTGATGTGCTTCTTTAATCAGGGCTCTTTTAGGTGTCGGCCACAGAAACACCCCCAGATCTGCATGATCAGCACAGCATGTGTCGGTTTGGAAAAGCAGAGAGGGAGAAGTGGGTGGGAGTCTTCCCTGGGTGCAGGGACTTGAAGGGGACCAGGGCTTCTCCTTCCGCCTGCCTCTCTCTTGTCTCAACGCTTGTCTGTGCTGTGCCCCGTTCACTCAGCCAGAACAGCCATGGGGCCGACCACAGCCTTGGGATTCCTCACCAAAGGGGAAACGGAAGACTTCCCCGGTGTTCAGTGTGGAATCTTCCAGGGAAGGGTCTCATTATAATGGCCTGGTCTGAGCCGTGTGGACACTTTGGACAAATCATTGCCATTTCCTGGAGGAAGGGGAGGTTTGGGTTCTGTAGAACGGGGGAGGGTGCTGTCTGTTGTGGGTCTGCCGTAGCCCCCCCAGTGCCGGGAGGGGGGAGCAAACGCAGGAGGCGGGGATAGGCTGGCTGTGGTCCTCAGGTTCCCTGCGTGGTCCCACCCTACCTGACCCCATTCCTTCTCCTGGCACCACTGAGGATGGGCCTGGGCTGGCAGCTTTGAAGACCCTCATCTTCCATGACACCCAGACTCCGTTTCCTGAGCGCCAGTGGCCCAGGTCCCTTCATGTCCCTTGCTGTCTCCATATACCAGTTGGATGCTGGAGAGCAGGACTGCTGCTTGTGGAGGCTCCGTCTCGCCTTGATTGTGGATCCACTAGTGTTTAACTTAAATATATGTGCTTTAAAAGGAAACCGCACATCTCCATGGCAAATGGAAAAAGCAGCACAACCCGCTACAAACACAAGGTAACCATAAAAACAAGCACAATGAAAACCCAATGAAGCTGTCGGTGTCCAGCACTCGGCTCCCGTTGCAGGCTGGCAGCCTGCGGGCTGCAGCTCCTGGAGAAGGAGGAAGTCACAGGTGTCAGGGGTCTTCAGGGGTCTGCCACACCTCGAGTTTGCCTTCCAGTAATGCCAGGCTTGAAAGGGAAATGGAAACAAGGGTCCCTCTGGGTGTGTGATGTGCTGTCCTGTCGCTCTCGCCCCGTTCCACTTAAAGCCCTTCCATGTGCCCCAGGGCCAGACAGCCCACCAGTCGACAGAGAAGGAAATGTCCATGAGGGGACTCCATCCCGGGTCCCCGTGCTAGATTTCAAAAAGCTAAATCACCAAGTTTGTTCTGCCACCCACCTGCTCTCCATTCTTGGTCCCTGGAGGATGCACCCAAATCTGAGTCTGAGCAGAGCCTTCCCTAAGGGTCCTGGGATAGCCAAGGGCAGAGGACAAAGTCAGCCCGGGTTTCCTCCTGCATAGATTCCCCTTCGGGCAGCATTCCCCCATTATTTCAGTCTGCCTCCCCAACAACTTCCAGAGCCTTCTGACACCCCATCAGCAAGGGCTGATTAATCGGTAGCATTAGTATTTTGATAACCCGAGGCCCTGAAGCCACTCACCAGCAAAGCCAACCCCGCCAGTGGCTAAATTATTAATAAAATAACGATGTGATCGGAGAAACCGGAATGACTCCTCTGTGGGCCTCCCTTCCAGAAGAACGGGCATCGCTGAGGATCTTCACGGAGACAGTGGGCTGAGCTGGCCGCCACTGCTGCTACTCATTGCAAAGACATCAGTTCTCTGTCGCCTGTTTCCTATTTTATGTTTCAGTAACAGGGGTCACGGGCAGGGGTGGAGAAAAACCCCACTTGCAGAAACTCAAGTCGGCTTTGAGCAGACATGAACCGTAAGCCAGGGGAGCTTAATGGCCGGCTGGGTTTATTTTGGGGGCTTGTGGAGAGAAGGTGGAATATGAGCCTTGCTTATTGAAAAGAAGGTATCGATTGCTGGAAATCGATAGCAGTAAAGAGCCCTGTCTGGCTCTTTGGACGAATCGCTGGCTTTGGAGGACTCAGAAATCGCTTCCCCTCTTGCCTTCCTTCCAGGCCAGGACTCGGAGAGCGCGGTCCAAACAGGCCAGCCTCCTGCAGCCAGCAACCTTGCTTGCGGGCACCTGGAGGGATGGCCTTCCCTGACATCAGGGGCACAGATGCAGACGACTTTCCTCCCTCAGGAACCCTAACACCGCATTTCCTGACAAGGGTCTCTGTGGTCGGGGCGAAGGGTCTAATGTGGGGGGAAGCTTTGTTGTGGATCTGGAAACCCAATATCGCAGTGGAGGAGACCAGAGGAGACAGATGTTTGCTAACAACAGAGGAGGGGGCTGTATCGCGACCCACAGCCAAAACAGCTGTCCACCAACCTCAGCTGGACAGCAAGCTAAGTGAGCAAGGGGAAGACTGCTGGGTCTCGGGCTGGGTTTGATGAGACAGGAAATCAGGCAGTGGGGAGCGCCGTCCACTCACCCCAAGGTGAGGCCAGGCAGCTGATGTTCCTATCGCCTTCCTTTTCTGGGTTTTCAACTTTCCTCTAGAAATCCCCTGGGGAGGCCCCTAGGGGCTGGTGGGGCAAGCGGATGTCCCCCTTGCCCTGCAGGCCCTGCATGGGACAGGTACTCAGTAGCCAGGGGCTGTGTGGGCCGGTGGAGGAGGGGCCGGGAGCTCCCCCACCTGGATCCCTGTGGGTAAACAAATGCACCATCAGCACATCAGGCGCACCAGTTCCCAGGACCCTGGGGAATTACCTAACCTACTTAGTATTGGGGGAAAATTAAAAAGAATAAAGATGAAACCGGAAATGCAAAATGATCTGAATGTGGTTCAAGTAACTGGGAAGGGCCAGAAAAGCCGTTCTCAGATTCGTTCCCTCAAACCTAGAACTCCAGCAGGAGGCCCGCCTCCTCACACAACGGACTGGCCTGCTCCTTTTCTCCCTGCTTAGGCCAATGTTTTAGCCTCCGACCCCCTCCCACACACACACACCATCAACCAGTTTCGAGAGCCAATCAGTTTGATAGATTTTCCCAGTGCGATGACCATCTGTGGGGCAGAACAAACAGGTCACCTGTCCAGCCTTGGCAGATGGAGCTTAGTCCAACTTCAGATGAGATAAGAGTTCCCCCCACAGAGCCTGGGCTGTGTGCCAGACTCTGGGTGGACCCCTATGTTTGCACACAGTGACGCTGGAGATAGGAGTTATTGTCTCAGGTCACTGAGGAGAATCAGACTCAGGAAGTTAAGGCCAAACAGAGGCAGGATTCCCACCCAGATGTGTCTGATCCTGAGTTGTTCCATCTCGACTGGGTATTCCATCACTTTCTCTACTGCAGTGATGCACCAAGTTTTAGGTGCAGAAGAGTTTAGTTATGGTGGCTCACACCTGTAATCCCAGCTACTCGGGAGGCTGTGGCAGGAGGATCACTTGAACTCAGGAGTTCAAGGCCAGCTTGGGCAACAATAGTGAGACCCTGGCTCAAAGAAGAAAGAAAAGGAAAAAAAGTTTCGAGCTGCCGGGCCCCGTTCTAGCCACCTTTTGCTTTTAGCCACTGCCTCCTAACCATCTCCAATTCCACAGGGATTTCTTTGTGTCTCTGGCCCCTCCTTTCATTCTGTTTTTGCTTTTCTTCTCCTCCTTTTCTTTCTCTCCCCTTTCCATCTTCTCTCTCTCTCTCAACTTCAGGGTCCCCCATGCAGCGCACATTTGGGGTCACAGCCATGTGCTATCCATCTGCACAAATATATTTTGTAATTGTCACAAAGGTGAATAATAATTTTTTTATCTGCACAAGAATGACTTATATAAAAGAATCCCAAAGTGGATCTCTCTGCACAGTGACGGGGAAGGACATCCGCTAGGCTGCTGCTGATGAGGCTCTGTGGGGAGGGGAGAGGGAGGCGGGGACGAGTTTGTGCAAATACCTCCTAGGCTTCCCTCCAACTCGAAGATCCCGTGCTTCAATGTTTGGGCATTCCTAGCTGATCTAACTTTATCTCCTACTATATCTTTTTGTGTTTATGTTTTATATGAGGAATGTCTTTTAAAATGGACCACGTTGAAAATTCTGCAAGATAAGTGACTTAATGCCGTCGGCAAACAAACCACATTTTAGAAAGCATGCATTACATGTTAAGAGCCTGAAGAGGCAAGTCAAGAAAATACAACATCCGGTCACTATTTAGGCCCTGATGCCAAAACACCAAACTATAAAAATACACTTTTCAGACAATCCGGGGAAAAGTTGAGCCAGGACCAGTTAGTAGATACCATGTCACAAGGAATGGCCTTTAATTGTGTTGGATGCATCCACAGCATCGTGGTCATGTTTAAAAAGAAAGTCTTGAGCTGGGGTCATGGCTCAGTGGCAGAGCACTTGCCTAGCATGTGTGAGGCACTGAGTTCGATTCTCAGCACTACATACAAATAAAGAAATAAAATAAAGATCTGTTAATCAATCAATCAATCAATCAAAAAGAAAGTCTTGATCCTTTCGAGGAGCCTTCTAAAGTAGTTGCTGGTGCAGTGATAGGTGGCAGGCATTGGCTCTAGAGCAGCAACCAGAGCAAGGAGGGAGGAAGAGGAAGAGATGAAGTAAGAATGGAAAGGCCCCGATTGCCCACACTGGATAATGCTTGCCTGCAGACTCATTTCATTTATCAGTTGGAAACTTACCATAATTCAAAGTTACAGTTTTCAAACACATGCCACACTTAGATATTTTTAAAATATATTTTTTAGATGTCGATAGACCTTTATTTTATTCATTTATTTGTATGCGGTGCTGAGGATCGAGCACAGTGCCTCACACCTGCTAGGCAAGCACTCCACCGCTGAGCCCCAGCCCTGCCCCCTGTGTCCTGCACCTGTCTGCAGGCTGCCTTCCTCGGAGCCCTAGGCTGCTCACGTCTCTGTGTGCCGTGGGCATGTGGGTGGGAACATCCTCTCTTCTCTGTTGGACTGTAGGCTTCTTGAGGTCAAGGGCCCCTGCTACACTATGGCTTAAGTGTGACCTCCAAGGCTTCACGTGCTAGAAGCTTGGTCCCCAGCTTGGCAGGTTTGAGGTGGAGGATCTTTAAAAGGTGAGGCCTAGTGATAGGTGGTTAGGTCATTGGGGTCATTGTCCTTGGAAGGGGTTAAGGAAGTTCTCAAAGGACCCTTCAAACTGGTGTGTTTCTATAATGGAGCAAGCCTGACCCCTTAATCTCTCTCTGGCCTCCCATCTTGCCACGTGACCTCTCTTGCATATGCTACCAGCGTGATGCTGTCTGCTATGAGGCCCAATCAATGGAGCTGCCTGATTGTGGCCTTTCAGCTTCCCAAACTGTGAGCTAAATAAGCTTCTTTTTTTATAATGTATCCAACCTCATGTACTTCATTATAGCAATGGAAAACAGACCATGGAATAATACAGTCACCTTTTCCATTTTGACCTCTCTTCCCAACACAGGGAAAGTCTGAATCCAGCAGAAATTTAATACGAGTTCTTGACTGTCAAACTTAGAGATGCAAATATTCAAGGAAACACAGGTGACATCCAGAAGAAGACCTTGAACTCCCCAGCAATGTGAGTTCCTATCGAAAGCAAGTGGTTGCCTAAGTTTATTCATTCTTCTGCTGAGCCCACAGATGCTGGGATGCTACAGATAGCTATGAGATTAGATTTTATTAAAACCATTGCCACTATATATTATGCAACATATGAAATGCATTCCAACCAGGGTGGAAAAGAACTCTGCAAACGGAGGGGAGCACGCATGAGCACAAGTTGAAGACAGGCAGCAGAGCGCATGCCTGCGGACAGGGTGTGCGATTGGGGTCCGTCCTACTCCCATTTAACATTTTTAATAATGATCTGGAGGATGGAGTCAATGGCATGCTAATAAAATTTGCATAAGATCCTTAATTGGTTGCTGTCGCCAAGAAGGGCAGAGAAGTAATGCAGATGCCTCAGAGGGGGTTAAAGACAATGATGGAAAAGAACAAAATAAGATTTGGCTCAGAGGGAGAAAGACAAATTCAATTGGGAGGAAAGTCTAAAACAGGGTATTCCCTGGGGAGAAGAACAATGCGAAACTGATGCATGAGAGGTTCAGTCAGAGAGCAGTCTCAGCTGGGGGATGCAAGGGGGATTGGCCAAGGTGATCAAGAAGGAGGAGGCATGCATTCCAGTGGCGAGATCCCAGCCCCCACTGACCTCCTCAGAGACCCCAGAGACTCCATCCTGGACCATAGTGGTCACGAGGGCCCCAGACCTCCACCTGGGAAAAATGTCCACAAAGGAAATTGCCTTTATGAGATCATCCCAGCCCCTTGGAGGCTAGATGTCCCATTCCCAGAAACTTCTTCCTTGGGGAGAGCACTGTGGGCCAGGAAAGGATGGTCGTGGAAGTCCCCTGGGCTCAGGCAGGAAGGATAATCCAACAGACGGATCCTTTGTGGTTTTCTGGATCAGAAAAAGAGAAACAAATTTTTGGAAATGCTTCTCAAAGACCAGGAAACCAGGGAGGCTGTGCTGTGCTGTGAGATGCTCTGTCTTGCCTGGGGAATCGGTGCCATTTCTGACCCCATGGGATTGTATTTGTGACGACCCATGACAGGGCAGGTGTCCCATCTGAAGGCTCCTGTCCTCCTGGAGTTCACTCCCCAGTGAGCATTGTACTGGGCCTCAGAGGCCACCTGCCTCCACAGGAGCCAATGGGACGATGGTGACATGATTGAACACTTTTCTAGAAAGCCATCCTCTGGGTGGTTGCATGAGACAAAAAAATAGGACACGGAGTAATAAACAATCGAGGGGTTCGCAGGTGACAGGCAGTGATTACAACATACTCCAAGTGGGGGCTCTCGGGGCGATGACCATCAGGAGGCCTCAGGTTCACAATTCAGTAAGAGGATGACCTGTCGATAACTCCGAGTTAGCTGGTTAACTATGAATCAATGGACTCTTGGTGTCTGCGATCCGAGTCTGGAGTTCAAGCGTTAACACTCCTAGTTATGTGGCCTTGGGAAGTCACTTAACCTCTCTGAGACATAGTTTTCTTTTTTGCACAACAGACTATCAATGGCACCTTCTTCTTGGGAGTTCGTGTGAGGCTTAAACAAAATGATGTTTTAGTGTGGGTCTGATCCTTGGTGAGTATTATGGTTTGGGTGCAAGATGTCCCTGAAAAGCTCATGTGTGAGACAATGCAAGAAGGTTCAGAAGACGAATGACTGGGATATGAGAGCCTTCACCCAGTCAGTGAATTAATCCCCTGATGGGATCGACTGAGTGGTAACTCAAGGCAGATGGGGTGTGGCTGGAGGAGGTCATCGGGGTGTGGCTTGGGGGGTGTATATTTGTATCTGGCAAGTGGAGTCTGTCTCTGCTTCCTGATCATGATGTGAGTGGTTTCCCTCCACCACACTCTCTGCCATGATGTTCTGCCTCACATCAGGCCCCAAGGAACAGAGCTGAACTGAGACCTCTGAATGGTGAGCCCCCAGATAAACTTTTCCTCCCCTAAAATCGTTCTTGCCAGGACTTTTAGTCACAGCAGGGAAAAAGCTGACTAAAACAGTGACATTGTTGCTGGTAACTCCTGCGACCTCATGACTATGCACAAGAACTCTGGCAGCACCAGAGACCCAGAATCAGGCCCCAGTGTGTCCACTGCATCGGCTGCCAATCACAGTGAGTTGCAAAAGAGAAAGAGCTTATTCACCAGGCAGGCAAGGGTGAGGACACAGGAAACAACTCTCAAATCTGCCTCCAGGGGCCGGGGCTGGGTGCTCTCGGACTGAGGTGGGAAAGGTGAAGCAGGTTAACTGAGAACAGGAGGCAGGGGATGTCTCAGGAGCAGATTCAGGATGCCCCTCGGTTTCAATGGCATTTTCTGAGTATCTTGGGGTAAAATTGCAGACAGCATTTTTAGTTTCTGATGATGTTGGCACAGTCCCTGCCCCCAGGGGTGCATTAGCTGAGGGACACAGGCTGTGACATGCTTTCCATGTGGCATGCCACCACTGGTCTTCCTTTGGTAAGGTCACTTCCCACAATCTTCATTTATTATTCACCAAACGTTTATTGAGTGCCTTCTCTGTGTCAGGCGCTGCGGAGACAAAGATGAAGAAGCTCCATCCCTGTCCCGTGGACACTCCTGGTGCAGAAGACGGGACTCCACCAACTGCAGGAGCCCTAATTTCCTTGGCCCCGGGGTCGAGGGGCTCCGTTCCTGAAAACAGCCCTCTGCCCTCCCTCCCGAATCTCTGGGAGCCGAACTCCTTGGTGCTTCATGGCCACCCTCCTGACTTCTGATCGCAAATGTCATCAAGAGGAAATAGAAGGGCTTTGAGTCAAGATGACCTGGTTCTGAAACCCAGCTCTGCCTCCAACCTGCTGTGTGATGGTGGAGAAGGTCCTTAACTTCCCTGCGCCCCTGTCATCTCGGCTAGGAAATAGGATGGTGGTGCTCACCTCTGAGGACTACTGCAAGGACCTAGCCCAGGGAAGCCCAGAGGGACCTGTCACAGGCAGCAATGAACTGTAACTAGCTCGTCGCTCTAGGCAAATGGCCTTAACCCACAGTAACATGCAACATTTTATTCATTAAAACCCAAGGACTTATTTCTTTCTAATTAATTGCATTTTTACTTATTTCCAAAAAGCCAAACTACCTCGTAAACATTGACCTTGAGACCTCGTCAGGGTCATACCCTCTCCAGGCCTCACTCTCTCCATTTGTAAAATAAGAGGACAGGACCCTCAAGACTCTCCAAGGCCCTTCCTGTCGCCAAAAGTCTAGGTGCCCATGCTTGGGCCAGAAGAGGGAACGAGACCCACCTCTCCTGATGGAAGTGTCAGAGCAGGTATCCTGTGGGAAGAGTGAACCGGTTATGGGAAGGGCAGCATGGCGGGGAGGTGGGAGGGATGGCTGAGCGGGTCTGAGGAGCAAGATTGATGAGAGTTAGGAGTAGCAGATGTAGACTAAATATCAGGAAAGCTCTCTGACAGTGAGAGATGGGCCTTCTTAGAAATTCTCAGCGTTTCCGACCAGGCCATCCTGAGGCAGGCTGTCTTCTACAGAACACGAGAGGCGTAAAGCCTGAGACAGCTTTCAGGTGGGCAGTCTGGGGGAGAAGTGGTTGGGAGCCCCTCTTTCTACCAGCAGGTAGCTGGACAGGGGTGGGCCGAGGAGCCAAGACTCCAGCCATTTAACAAAACTCATTCGAGTGGTTCTGGTATTGGTTGAGCTTCCAGTAGACACCCTGCTGGGCTGGGTGCCCCTGAGATGCGACACAGTGGTCATCAAGTCCCGTAGCCACCCTGCGAGGCAAAGGCAACCACCTCAACTACAGATAAGGAGAGGGAGGGCAGGGAGGCTAAATGAGTTGCCATGGCAGGATTCAAACCCATGTCCCTGTCCCTGAAGCCCAGGACTTTGCACTGCCAGAGAAGACACATCAATGCCACACAGAAGAGAGCAGGTGCCCTGACCAGTAAGTGTTTATGATGTGACAGAACCAAGGTGCCTTTATGCCCGAATTCTTTGCAGTTGACCTGTTTTACAGGAGAGGGCACAGGGGCCTGCGGAGGCTGCGCTGCGGGCTCTCAGATGGGCTCTGGCGAGGCCTGGCGTTCCCCTTCCTGCCCACTCCTGCTCTTCTCCTGCTCTTTCTTCTTTGGCTGTAGTCTATGCCATTTTCTACGTGGGAGCTTGAGGTCCAGTGAGAACCACTCCTAATAGGGAGAGCATTGGGGTTTGAAGTTGACTTTGAAGGAAAGTAACCCAGGAAGAGACCACCAAGGGGATAAGAAAGGAGGAAATGATGAAGGAGCAAAGGGTGGGTGGTTTAGGCAAGATCTTAAACTTTCTGAGGCTCAGCCTTCTCTGTAGAATGCAGAATAATGACCACGGCCACCATCTCCACTCCTACAGCCTCCCTCCCCTGCCTTTGCCCACCCCCATTGTAAGAAGGTAGCATGGGAAATATCCAGCATGGGCCTGCAGATGCACCCTGCTGGAAGAAGACAAGAGGGCATGGTGCCCCGCACAGTTCCTCACAAACGGGGAGCTGCTGACCCATAGCTTTGGGGGAGAGAGGCCAACTCCAAGAAGGCTGCAACCCACTTTGCATGGTTTTAAGAAGCCTGAGGATGCAAACGACTCCAGCAGGTTTTGTTCTTCATACCTCAGGGTCTTCGCATGGCAACTGAATGGCAGATCAGCTACCAGGCCTTTAATGGCCAGTATACCCAGGGCCAACTGGCCCAGGACCTTCTTGGAAACACGCACCTGGTCTCTGATAGAGACCAGGGTCCCCGCCAGTCCACCCTCGCCCACGGCCTCCCATCCCCACCCCTCGTAGTGCCCCTCGATTTGGAGCCAGGTATTTGCAAACAGCCACGGCACACAATCAATATCACAAAAGATAAATCTGCTGCAATTGACTCCAGGCTGCTCTGTCACTAAGTGACGGTGAAAAATGATCAGTGCTTGAATACATTGCGTTTTCATCTTTAAATCTTTCTACAGAAGTGGTGTCAATACCAGAGCACTAAATAATCTCTAGATAGCAGGAAGATGCAAGAACATTTTTTTTCTTCATAGAAGATAGATGTAGCTTTTTCAGAGACCTTAAATACTGAAGCAAGGAATTAGCTCTCTAAATGCCCTACAATGACTGGCCGCTTGTGGGTCCTCGGAGGACGATTTGAATACCCAACTCCACTCTTCCATCAGTGTTCTTTAAATAACAGTGCTTGGCTCTGAGGACCAGAGGCCCTGTCCAAGTCCTAATGAATGCATCAATCAAGGCATACTGCATCTTTTTCCTCCAGCCAAGCTCAGTGAGCCAAAGGGGGAAATTGAGGCAGGGGACGTTCAGAGTCTTATCTAACCAAAGTCACATGCGAACTTAGTTTTCTGCCAGAGTCAACATCTATTGTCCTTAAGAAGGGCATAAAATCGGGTCATAAAATGGAAGTTACGTAAGTAATCAGATAGCTGATTATCATCACCACGCTTGCAGGGCCCTACACAGTGCTAGAGATGCTGAGAAGTCAGCCTTGCTTTGAACTTAGGAGTCATCGGGATGGACGGACATTTGCTTAGCAGTGATAGGCACCACGCATTGAGCACCACCAGCACCAGGTGCCATGCTGAGAGCTCTACACGCATGCTCCTGACCAAGTGAGGCTCAGGAGTCCCAGGAGGTGAACATCACTAACCCTGCTTGACAACGAGGCAACATTGCCAGGGAGAGCTCCAGGGAAGGGCAGCAGACCTAGACTCAAGCCCCAGCTCTGCATGACCTTGAGCAAGCCATGACCCCCTTTGGATTGCTTCCTCTTAAGTAGAGTGAGGAGAGTCGGAGTCCCTGATCCCTAAGGATCTGCAGCCTTTATGGTTAGTGGTTCTGTGGATATTCAAATAGATGGGCAGACTGTGCCCATCTCCCAGCATTTGCTGGGTGCCTGCTGCATGCCCGGGCATGAGAAGTTAGAGGGCAGGTGTGGAGAAAACACACTCCCACCTGTGAGCACTCTGGTTTGCAGACTTGCCAGTCAGCAATACATGTTCTTGCTTGACAGGTAGAGAGAGAGATTATAAATACCCATCTCTTCCCATAAAGTTATTTCAAAAATAATTAATCAGCTCTGTGTGCCTGGCACTGTGGGGGGTTGATATAGAACATGCAAAGAAGGGGGAAAAACAAAATCTTTCTGCCTTGAAAGATTTAGCAATCTGGAGAGAGGAGCTCAGTGCCCAGTATAACATTCTGCACTGCCAAGTGTGGGGACTGGGGGACGGGCAGCACCGAGAGCACCAGAAGTGGAGTCCAAAGCCCTCTGGGCTATGACTGGTCATGAGGGAGCTGGGGTGAGCATTCCAACTTCAGAGCAGAAGTCCCCCTTACGATGCAGATGAAGGAAGAATCAGCATAGAATGTGTGAACTCAGGCATTTGTTCACTCTGAGAAATGGCTTGTGAAAGCCTTACTGTCTTGGGAAGTAATCAAATCTAATCAAGGTGATCAGGGGACAGCCCTGGGACTGACCAGGAAAGTGGTCACCTAATTGATTTGTTTGAGGAGGAACTATTAACAGGAAAGTATTGGTCAGCATCAAGCATAGAAGGCAGGGAGGTGGATAGCAGGAACTGGTCAGTGTTTATCAAGTACTGCCCAAGGGAGAGGGACACTGTCCAAGCAGCACTTTCCAATGTCCTTCTGCAGTACATTTAGCTGAGATGCTCTGGGAAAGATCCCAGGAACCAGTATAGGTGAGAAGACCACATGTGCCAACCCCTAAAGGTCAACCTGAGCATTAGACTTCCAGGACCATTGCAGCCAAGAGGGTCTACGGTAAAGCAACTTACCCAGTCTTGTTGAACCTAACTGGGGGTGGGGTGATGGTTAGCCATACCAGACTAAAGAGTACACCTGGTGAAGTGTTGTTTCTGTATCTGTGAAGGTGTTTCCAGAGGAGATTGGTACTGAATTAGTGGACTGAGTGATAGAGATCACCCTCAACGTGGGTGTGTACCAACCAACCAGTTGGGGTAAAAAGAGTAAAAAGGCAACTTCCTCTGTCACCAGTATAGCTTGGATGCACTCTTGTCCTTGGGCATCAGAATGCCAAGTCTTGAGCTTAAGGATTCATGCTAATGGTCCACCAGGCTCCCAGACTAGAGGACACCATCAGCTTCCCTGATTCTGAGGCCTTTGAACTTGGACTGAGGCATGATACTGGCTTTCCAGGGTCTCCAACTTGCAGCCAGCCAACTGGGGGACTTCTTAGTCTCCATAGTCTTCTGAACCAATTGCTCTAATAAATCCCTTCATTATCCATCCATCCATCCACCCACCCATCCAATTTTTTCTCTTTCTCTGGAGAACCCTGATGTGTTATTCACCTGTGTAAAGGTGGGGTGAGGAATACCTGGGAATATGAAACACAGTTTAGAAAAGATTTGAACCTGGGGTCAGGGATAAAACCCATTAATGGAGCACTCACTGCGTGAGACTCTGAGTTTGATCCCCAGCACAAGAAGGAGAAGAGAGGAGGAGGAAAAGAGGGAGGAGGAAGAGAAAGAGGAGAAAAGAAGTAGCAGGAAACAGTTTTTGGGTGGATGAGATGTCTTAAATGCTGAGCTAAGATATATGGTCATTGTTGACAGATCCCCCAGATACATTGTATTAGATGAAAAGAAGCTAAGCACAGAAGAGTATATAAAGTTTGCATTCATTATTTTCTAACAAAAAGAATGGGAAACATTTATATATAAATGTACATTATATACAAATATATATGAAAACATCCATTTCTTTATAGGTATGGGCACCCACTAACATCCCATGGATATGAGATTAATAACATGGGTTGATCACTGGAGGTAAGACAGAGGGAAAAGATAGGCTTTTCATTGACTCCTTTCTATTTTGACCTATGTAAAAGTGTTAGCAATTAAAAAGTGTATTGACATCATTAAATGTGGATGAATTTTAAAATAGCTATTACTAAGAGTCATTGCTTCTCTAAAAGTACTTCATGGCTCTTCGTGTCCCTTGGGATAGTCTTGCATGATCTGCCCCCACGTCACTTCTCATGTCCCAGTCAGTCCTTCCACTGAAGCCACAGGGAGGTTTTTGCAGCCTTCAAATAAGCAACCACCTCTTGTTTCTGGAGTTTGTGCAGAAGTTTTCCACTTGGAGTGTTCTCTTCTCCAATGTTCATGTAGGAAACCGGTGCTCAGTCCTCAAGTATCACAAAACACCCTGTGTGCTCCGCTGGCTGCTGTCCGTGGTGCTGAAAACCCTCAGGCAACCCAGGCAGTCCGGATGCTGCAGTGATGGAAACTGAACACACACACGAAGTAGATACACACACGATGTGTAGCAATATTCACTTTCACACTCACAGTGTCATTTATAACTTATATTGTCACTAATTATGAAAACATAAAGCATGCAAAAAAAATGCATTGTCATCGCCTTGAACATCAAGGTTTCTCGCGGTCCTTGAGTTGAATGTATGTGAAAATCAAACAACCAGAAACAGAAAAATAAAGAAAAGGGGTTGCAGTAACACCCACTAGAAAGAAAGAGGCCTCTACAAGCACAGTCTGTCCCTCTTGAGGATTACTTCTGCTCTTGGCAGCTTTCCACAGATGATCTCTCTTATCTTGGCTCTTTCAACAGACACAAGCACAGTGAACTGCCACCAAGTCAAACCTTGATCCAAGCAAAGTGGAAGTGAGAGTCCCCATCTTGGGGGTTGTACTTGTCAGCTGTCATTGCCCTGACAAAACACCTGAGAAAATCAACTTGAGGATGGATGTATTCAGGCTCACAGTTTCAGAGGTTTCAGTCCATGGTCAGCTATGGGCCTGTGGTGAAGAGGGTATGGTGGAGTGGAGCTGCTCACCTCATGGCTGCCTGGGAGGAAAGAAGAAAGAGAGAACAAGACAGATGGGGGAGGCAGGGACAAGACAGAGTCCCAAAAGCTACAAGCCAGTGATCTTCTTCTGGCTGGGCCTCACCTCCTCCAGTTTTCTTCATCTGCCAATAGTCCATTCAATTTTGAGTCCATCAAAGGATTAATCCACTGATGAGGTCAGAGCCCTCATAATCCAATCACTTTGCAAAATTTCCACCTCTGAACATTGCTGCATTGGGGACCAAGCCTTCCACACATGAGCTTTTGGGAGACATTCCAGATCCAGCCATTACAGAGGCAAAGATACCTAACACAGGCTTTCTGGAGAGTGCTGTTTCAGAAGCTAGGGTGCAATGAGAAAGCTGGGGGGCTAAGAGGTTGTTCTCCTCTGGTGCCTCTCTCCCTACCTTGTGAGGATGCCATCACTTTTAAAAATTGACCTTGCTGGCTGGGACAAACATCTTTCCACAGCCATCTTTCACCCATTTTTTTTCTTTGTTTATTGTGGTGGTTAGAACCTGGATCAGGTTGCTTCTTTTAAATTTTGGGGTGCTGCCTCACAGGAGTGGAAAACATTCATTTAGGGGGCAAAACTGAAAGATTCAGTCGCGATCAGTGGAGACATTTTATTTGTGCAACTGAAGGTCTTAATCATAATTAGGAGCCAATCCTGCAGGAATATCATTATCAACCACAGTTCTTCAGGAGCGTGTACCTCCCTTATAAATACATGTGGTTCCTGATGTGATGCCAGAAGAACATTTTAGGACAGTGTTTTCTCTTCCTCTCTGTACCCAGAATCTGCAATTGACAGGCTATATTTGAGAAGTGAGCTCAGATGCAAATTCCTGGGCTGTGTTGTTATGGATAGCTCTCGCCGTCACCCCTCATCACCACCCATAGGTAACCCAGGAGCATGGCCAGTGTTATCTCCAGAGAGGTCCTTTGTGTCATCATGGTGACAGTAAGTGGGTTTTCAATTGTTGAGTTTTGTCTTAGCTGTTTATTGTTTTTCAAGATTACTTCTTGAACACAGTATACAGCACAGGGATTTGGGGGCAGAAACTCCCTTTTATTAAAAAGGAAAACTACTGAAGTCTCGATATAAGTGAAATAAAAGTGGAGCTTGCTTGGCTTAAACAGACCCTGAGGTCATCACCCTGAGCATCACTCCTGCATCCCCCTGGGGCAGAAGCCCCATGACACTTCTGCAGAACCGGACTGCCTGGAGGAGCTGCCTGGAAAACCACTGGTGCAGAAGCAGAGCTCCGCCTGGTGCTGGGAGA
Source organism: Glaucomys volans (assembly GCA_020662805.1). Lineage (NCBI taxonomy): Eukaryota > Metazoa > Chordata > Mammalia > Rodentia > Sciuridae > Glaucomys > Glaucomys volans. Next base: position 361,543 of record JAJEJO010000856.1, on the reverse strand, counting down.
CCTGGTTCTATCCTGGCTTTGGCCTCGTCTGTTGGACCTTGGGCAAGTCATTTAACACCACGGGGCCCAGTTCTTCCAACTGCACAGTGAACCCTTAGACGGGCTTCTGAAAGGCCCCACCACAGTAACATTTTTGTTTTCAGATTTTAGGACTCTCAGATTCTGGAATCCTGCCATTTAAGTTTCTCTGAGAGTCACTGTGTATGTTAACCATAATTTCATAGAAATCCTTAGGTTTCAAGAAAGAAAAGAAAACAGGCTTGGGAAGTTAGCTTTTTTAGCTTGGGTGGTTAGACACCTCTCTGAAGAATATGGATGAAAGAGGGGAGTTGCTCAAAGATGTGAGGAAAAGCATCTCTAGGAGAGGGATTAGCATGTGCAAGGTCCCCGTGGTGAAGTATGACATTGATGTGTTCCAGAAACAATGAGTAGGTCAGCAAGGCTGGAACAGCCGGAGCAATGGAGAGGGTGGCAACAGGTGAGACAGAGGGGTGGGTGGGGCCGCTGTGCAGAGCCAAGTGTGGATCTTACTCTAAATGCAGTGAGAAGCCACAGCAGAGTTTTAAGCAGGGGGATGACAGGACCTGATTTATGGTTTTTAAAAGATCCCCTTGGCCTCCATAAGAAGGATGTACCATGGGAAGGCAAGACTAGAAGTAAAGAGACCAGAGAGAAAGGGAGAGCAGCAGTCCAGGTGAGAGATGACCATGACATGGACCAGGGAGGTGTCAAAGGAGGAGGTGAGAGGTGGTCGGATGAGAAATACGTCTTGATGGGTGACTGATTGGACGACAGGCCTCACATACTAAAGCATTGCAGGCAGAGAAAACCAAGAGCAAATTCTGATACGAGCCTTAAAGGTCAGGAGGGTGATACGCGGAATGCAAAGTCAGTCTGCAGGTGCACTGCTTCTCACCAGGCAGCCTCAGGGTGCTCACCCTGGGTGCAGAGTACCAGGGATGCACTTATTTCCAACTGTTCAAGATTCTTCTGAATCATGTGAGCTAGGCCAGCTAGTGTAGGTGTAAAGAGAAAGGAACAGGATATATACAATAGTCCACGCAAATCAAAAGTAGAATTGTGAACAATGTTCATTTTCCCCTATGCACTAAGCTGTCTTTAATAGGTAAGTATGACTTTATAATAAAAAAAAAATATCCAACCCAGATGGCTGAGTGTTGGGTTTAGGGAGATGCCATACTTCCATTTTTCTTGCCACTTTTGCTATCTGCCTAATTCCCAGTCCTCAGCTCTTAATGACAGCCATTGGTAATTTGCCCATTGGTCAACGGACTGTGCCTGGCCCTAGCAGCCCACCCCGTGCTTTGCAGTCTCACTTGGGCGTGGGCTTCGCTCATCCCTGGGATGCACCAGACAGGATCCAGCACTGGCACAGCATGGCCCACTGGTACAGAGCTAGGCACACAGCTGGGGCAGCCACTGCGCTCTGGCTGCCTGATTCATTCATTAGCATAATGCGTTGATGGGAGGCTAGCTTTTCTCTATTTCCCCAAAATGTTTTGGAGTTTTCCTTCTGACAACTGTGCTCATGGGAGTCATGGTGAAAACAACAAAATGAAAAGGGACCTCCTGGGCCACAGGATGCTAAACCACGCAGGGAAACATTTGGTTTCTTGTGGCCGTCAACACTATCATACCCGCAGGCAAGGAAGAGGCGAGGCGAGCTGAGCAGCCCAGTGTGGCTGGGAGAGCAGGGCTAAGGTCACAATGCCCAGGTCCCCAGCCACAGGCCTGCCAGGTGAAGGAAGAGGGCCGCAGTAAGTCCCAAGGCAGAGCTGATCACTGTGGGGCGTCCAAGGCTGAGGCCCAGGGAGGATGAACAGCTGACAACAGCTCCCCGGCCGGCCACCACGTCATCTCTTTCCATCTCCTTCCATCTCCAGGGGCTCACGTGAGACAAGAGGATGGAACGACGCGTGATTTTAGAGGAGACAGAATTAAGTTTTCTGGAGGTTCCTTTGGACTGTCGCGATTCCTAAGTGGGAAGAAGGGGTGCCCTAGAGAGAATTTTTCTCATCTACTTTCTATCCCACCTCCCACAGATTCTAATTTTGCTGCCTTGGGGAAAAGTGGGCCCCACTGCCAGTGACAGCTACTATTATTGGCGGAAGTACATTAGTCATTCATTCAGGAGCCACTTACTGGGCATGTGCCCCGCAGCCACCACGCTCAGGTGCACTGGGCTCAGCGAACACGTCCTGAGCTTAGACTTGTGGTGTGGCCTTGGTGGTGAGGATCAGGGGAATGTGAGAACTGAGGTGTGTCTAACTGGTTTTCTCCCTTTCCACCATATATATATTTTTTAATATATATATATAAGATACTAGGGGCCACCATGGAGGGAGTCCTTCCAACGTGCCGGGAGTCATCCACTCCTATGAGTCTAACAAAACGTGCAGAGGTGGATGGTTCTCTCTGTTTTACAAAGGAAAAAGCCAAGGCAAAATAAAGGTGAATAACTTACTCGGGGTGGCACAGTGAGCGCAGAAGCGGGGTGCTAACTCGGATGACCTTAGCCCAAAACACTGGCCCTACAGCCTGGCAACCTGGGTGACCGGCTACGTGGACCTCACTGGGCTCTCCTTAGAAAGGCACCTGCTCAGTTATGGTTTGCATTTTAATAACTATTGAGGTGATTCATTTACACATTAAAAATTTGAGAAGCACTGAGCCGGGAGCTCGCACACATAAACAACCCCACTCTCAGACACAGGGTGCACCTTAGACTCCTCACACTTGTGCACTGTCTTCCAGGGGTCCCTCAAATCCCCCAGGACAGAGTGTTCCCCCCACCCAGGCTGAGGAAACAATGAAGGAAAGTGGCGAAACCAGCCGGCCAGGTCACCTTCAAGTGCTGCTGATGGCCCGATGGTACCTCCCTGCACCAATTAAGAAGGATTAGCAGTTGCAGGGAAGGTGGGAATCTTTATTTACAAAGCTGAGCAGCTAAGAATGAAAGCCCCAGTTCCTCCTTCTCACTTCTCAGAGGAGCTAGTGTGGGTCTGCTGGCCTTCAAATGGGTCCAACAACCACTCAGCTCAGATTTGGGATTCAAAGACCCCAGTAATAAACCCAGAAATCATCTACACTACTCTCAAGTACGCTGATTGAGTGAAGTCTCTAGACCCTGTCACCACCTTACAGAAAGTCAGAGCTGCTCCTAACACACACAGCAGCCCCTTTACACAAGTTAGGGAAAGGGGTTCCCTCCCCCAGGTCAGTGCAGCCACAAATCACATTGTTTAACTCAGTGCTATGGTTTGTCTTCTCCAACGTCCATGCATCGCCAGTATGGCGCCATTGAGAGGTGCTCCCTTTAAAAGGTGATTAGGAAAAAAATGAATAAATAAATAAAAGGTGATTACGCCCCGGGGGCTCCTAGCTTGGGAGTGGCATTAAGGCCTAGTGTAAGGGGTTTAACTCAGCACTGGGTTCGCCTGCCCTTCCACCCTCTGCCATGCGAGAACTTGGCATTGCTCCCTGCAAAGGATGCAGCAGTATGGCGCCATCTTGGAAGCAGAGAGCAGCCCTCACCAGAGACTGGACCTGTCGGCACCTCGATCAAACATCCTAGCTTCCCAAACTGTGAGGAAATAAATTTCTGTTGCTTAAAATTAGTCAGCCACAGGTTTCTTACAGTAGCACTAACAGACACTTGGTGGATGGACTTTGCAGTGGATTTCAGCTCCCATGTGCCCCTTGGCCTGTGGTCCTGGTGCAGGGATTGCCCTGCATGACTGCATGGCAGCCTGGCAGGAGGGAGTCACTGATCATGAGTTAGGAAGTTGGATTGGCAGCTCCACAGGGTAGAGACGACATCTGCCTTGATCACCACTGTATCCAAGCATCTAGCTCAGAGCCTGACTCAGAGTTGATGCTTACTTAATTAAATATATGTTGGACAGATGGATGAATAAATGAAGAAAGATGGGGTTAATGACTCACCAGGATCCAATGTGCAGAGCCAATGGGCTTGGAGAATATGGATGCTCTTGAGATTATCATTGCCACCTGCCAAGGCCACAGGACTCTGTGAGAAGCCCCTGTTGTAAGCTGGTCCTGACATTCTACCTTTTAGAAAGGCAACGTGGCTTTTGATGAAACTATTGCATTTGGGTTGTTAATAATACATCATTTGAGATTTGACAAATGGTTCTTGGAGCTGAGGCAGGGAAACTACTTTTATTCTCTGGGTGGGGTGTGGCCTAAAAATTCTCATAATTTTTTGGAAAGTGGAAGAGAAACCCAAGGAATCAAAAAAGAACCAGAAGAATTGGGTTACCTTAGATCCTATTTTCCAAGACTTTTCCCCATGACAGGCAATCGATTAAAAACAAGACACCCTGTGCACATACCAGAAATCATATGACTGATGCATGATGAAAAGGAGTCTGTCCTTCAAACTTCAGGATTTCCAGGTTGGGTGAAAGATTGGGGGAGCAAAGAAGGATGCAGACCTGTCCTCTGACCAAACAAGTTGAGGGCAGGCGCTAGGGATGCCCAAGCCCTTGGGGCTCGGGACACTTGGCCAGCGCTTCCCCAAGTGTGATGCGTGGAACTCTAACCCCATGTGCCGCTTCCAGGAAAAAGGCTCACCTGTCAAAAGGTATAACCTTTGGGATACTTATGATGAAAATTCAAGTCTGGGTTATTCCTACCCATTTTCTTTGTTAAACCAGCATTTTCCAAACTGATTGGATCCTGGAAACATACTGTGACACAGCACTTTCCCTTTTTGACATGTTTACCAGCAAAGCCACTTAGTTCCCTAGTATGTGGGTTTGGGTCCAGTGGAGAATCTGGGGTCAGTACTTCCTGGGCTCACATTTGCCATTCCAGCCTCCTCTCTGGTTTTCCTTCTGCTTCGAGGTTGTTCCTCCTTTGAGATGTGCTTCATGTGCCTGAGCTTAGCACAGCTTGATGGTGACCATTGCTTTTAAAAGATGGACAGAGGAACCCACCCAGGGTCTCCTGCCATTCTCCTGTCCAGTCCACCACTTTTCCTTGTGACTGTGCTGAGTTCCAGACTGTCCGAGCTGCACAACCAAGTTCTGTCAGGGGGCCGTGCTCAAGTCCTTCCAGGCTCTAGGAGCCAGGAAGCCCCCCTGGAGTGACCCCTCGTGCCTGGGGGGTGCACAGGAGCTAACCTTCTCAGGAGCCATGTGGCTTATGGCTGATGGCGCCCACACTTCTTTGGGTTCCCCATGTCTCCCTGCCAGGGGCAGCACCCCTCTTGAGCTCTCTCCTGAGCTGGTGGCTAGAGCAGCCAGCTGAGGACTTAGAGGACAGAGTGCCTCTGCTGCTGGAGCACGGGCCACTTGTGTCCAGACCCTGCTGGGGTCAGAGGGTGCACCACAGGCGGTTCCATATGCAAAGAAGTGTCCTGTCCTTGCACACCTCCTCGGCCCAGGTCTGTCCTAGGCGGCTTTGCTCCCACACTGACCCCTTCACTGGGGTCACCAGGCCTGCTGGGAAGACTCTGAGCAGTGACAGGTGCCTGTTGCTCACAGGGCCCTGTCCACCACCCCACTTGCTCTCAGGGCAGCCGCCAGTGTGATCACTGGGGAGGGCAGAGGGCTGCGTGGATCTCCCACAGGGCGATGTTCTTTGCTGAGGTCATCACTGTGACTTAATGAGGCTGAAGTCAGAGAAGACGTGGAGGTGCTGGAGGGGCTGCCTCTTCCCAGAGCCACCACCTCGTCTTTCTTCAGGGAACATTAAATCCTTCCCGGCCCTCCCCTTCAAAAAGTTCAAATGATACACAAATGTAGTTTAAAAACTCAAACAGACGCCTCAGTCTTGTGTTTCCAGTCCTGCTCCCTGCCCGTCCCTTGCTTCAGAAGAAGCCACCTGCAACTCAAAGCTTGGTCTTGAGTGTTCAGTTTAAGTATCATCCAATTGGTGTCCTGCTCTAGAAAACGAAGATTTAACTCTCTTACGCACACACATGGTCTTGTACTTCCCTCTGCTTATCTTCCCAATATCATAGATTCATTCCTGTTAAATTAATATTCAGTGTAAGTATTGTTTGCCTCTGATCACCCAAAGCATTAGTTGCACTTTTTAGTCAATTATATTTTTCTGTCAGTAATGGGGGGTGTTCTTCAGTTTTCTACGTAACTACAATTTGCCTCTAAACTCTGACATAACTCTGAAGTTCTTGAGAAAATAATGAAAACCTCAGAAGCCTGTCAGTTCCATGTTTTGCTCTCCGCCCTCCTGCTGGGCCTTGTCATGCCTGGTTGCTGTGCCAGACTCCATGTGCACCTGTGGGCCAAGGCACACCTGTGTTCTGGATCTTCCAAGATGACACTTGCCTCTCTCTTGTGTTCTATCCATTTTATGTATTCTGTTTTCTTTCCTTCCTTCCTTCCTTCCTTCCCTTCCTTCCTTCCTTCCTTCCTTCCTTCCTTCCTTCCTTCCTTTCTTCCCTCCCCCCAGTATCATGGATTGAAACAAGGGACACTTAACCACCAGTCCTTTTTATTTTTTATTTTGAAATAAGGTCTCGCTAAGTTGCTCTGGCCTCACTAAGTTGCTAAGGTTGGCTTTGAACTTTCACTCCTCCAGCCTCCTCCGCCTCTGGGATGACAGGCGGGCACCACTGCACTTGGCCAGTTTTCCATTTTCTTGATTTACTTGCTCATTTTGATGAAGCACATCCTCAGGAGCTTCTTGAGAAAGGGTGCATGGGAGAAAAATGTGCCGAGACCAGGTGTCTACCAGGATTTATTCCACCCTTACACTTGATTAATACAATCATGAATGAATTCTAGGTTGGAAATATATCTCCTTAGGATCATGAAGATTCCATACCATGTCTCCCAATTGCAAGTGATGATGTTATGAACCTGACCCCTAAAATTCTCACTTTAGAAAATTCTTTTTTTTAATTTAAAATATTTTATTTGTTCTAATTTTGGAAACTTTGGATGTGGTTCTGTGCTGGGCACTCTGAAGGCTCTTTAAATACAGAAATGTGTGTCTTATAGTTTGAGAAGTCATCAAGCTGAGATCTTGAAGTGGGAGATATCTTGGATTGTGCAGGAGGGCTCACTGGAACCTTAAGCATCCTTGTAAGAGGAAGGTCAACGTCAGAAGAAAGTAGGACAATGGAAGCGAAAGTTGGGGCACCTGAGCCTTGAAGATGGAGAAGGGGCCATGACCCCTGAACGCAGAGGGCCTTCAGAAGTGGGAAAGGCTGGGAAGAACCTCCCTTGAGCCTCCAAAGGGAACACAGCCCAGCCTCTTGCTTTTAGCCCAGTGAGACCTATTTCAGTCTTCCACCTCTGCAATTGTACATGATAAGTGTGGGTCATTTTAATTCACTCATTTTGCAGCAATTTGTGACAACAGCCATAGCACGTGTTCGCAGGAACTTACAAGTGCCCATTGCGTTCATGACCTTCCCCAATGTGACTTTTCTGAGCCTTCAGACCCAGCCCCTTACCTTCATTGCCATCCAATGAAATCCTCTTGCCTGTGATCACCCACCTGTCTCTCTGCTCCTTGAGGGCTGGGATTGTGGCTCGTTGACTTTATGTACCACTGTATCCTCCAGATGTCAATAAACATGTGCTTGCCAATGACTAAATGATTCAAATGAACTGTCTCTGGTGATCCTTGGAGCAACCCTGGGGAGTGGGAAACACCCTCCATTTCCTAGGTGAGGAAATGAGATGCAGTCAGGCCCCGTCATTTTTTCAAAGAATGCATGGATTGGACAGGACAGAGCCGGGGGTTGAAGCCAGAATTGTCTGGCTGGGCCTAAGGCCCATGAGCTCTAGGTCTGAACATGTCCCCCAAAGTTTGCGTGCTGGAACTTAATCCCCAGTACGGCTGTGTCGGGAGGTGGGACCTGACGGGAGGATTTTAGATCCTGCCTCGTGCATGGGTTGACGTCACTGTTGAAGGAGTAGCTGTGTGTGGCCCCCTCTTGCCTGTGTTCGCCCCCTCTCTCGCCCCTCTGCCTCCCGCCATGGGATGAGGCAGGAAGGCCTGGCCAGATGCTAACTCTTCATCTCGCACTTCATCCCAGACTCCAGAACTGAGAGACACAGATCTCTATTCCTTGTAAATTACTCATTCTTGGGTATTCTGCTATAGCAGGACTATGACAGACGCTAAGCTAAAGATGTCCCTCCAGGCTGTGTGCCTCTGGCCTCTGCTGCCCGATGGTCCCTAACCCCTTGCTGACTTCTGCCCAGAGACCTGACACTCTGGAGGCAGAAGCGTCTTAATTAGGCCACCGTGCAGCTGTTAAGGGAGCTGCCTGGTCCCCTGTGGAGGTGGAGGTAGAGGTTTTAGTGACAAATCCCGTGCTCAGCTAGGCTGGGGGCTAGGAGCTATAGGATTTGCCAAGTCGCTCTGGGATCCTCCAGAATGGGCTGTGTTCCAGAATCACAGTGTCATCATCGTTATTATTGTTTTATCTAATCTGTTCTGGAGAACAACCATTTGAAACTGGGCAAAAATACAGCCTAATATATTTAAACATATATATTTTTATTTTTATATAATTTAAAAATAAACGCTTTGATGTACATTTTCCATGCGCCTGCTTGCTGAATTCCTAATGTAATACAACATGACTCAGAGCTAAATTTAAAGAGAGAAGCACATATGTTTAAAGCAGGCACCAACTTTCAATCTGGGGAGAAACAGAGTCAAAAGTATTTTTTTTAGCGTGCCAGTGGACTGAGTGCAAAGTGAATTATCTCCAAGCCATCTGGGAAGTCTGGTGTTTTTCGATGCCTTCGCGACTCTAATTTTAAGCCGTTATTTGGCCTTTAAATAACAATATCTTTTCTTTCCATTGGAATTTGCACCAGATTCCGCATTTATTGCGCTATCGACTCCAAAAAGAGACCTATCTTTGAGAGCAAAAAGAGCAAAAGTTATTGAACGCATTACTCTGCAGATTGGCTCTGGGAAAAGAAACAGCAGTCTGATATTTTGCAAATGAAGTTTGACATATTCTGGGACGGCATATTGCACTCACCAAAAACAAGCTGGCTGTGCCCGGAGGGGAAAGCTTAATTAAAGCCCCCTTAGCAGCATACAACTCTAGGAAAAAGACTCAGGGTGTCCTGTGAATGACCTTCAAGTTGTTCTTCAGGGTTCTCAGTCACAAGTGGTCTTGATTTTAACCTACAAGAAAGACAATACAATCAGTGCAATATGATTGCAGAACCTTAGCTCTGAGGGGGCCCTGGTCCAACCTTCCAAGCTCCCACACAGTGCAGGGATCTCAGGCATAGAGTCCTGAATAAATGCCCATTTCATTTCTGCTTGAATCCCTGGGTGTTGGGGAACTCACTGCCTTTCTGATTGCAGGAAGTCCTCTGCAATATTAGGCTGAGATCTTCCCTGTGACTGGTTCTTCTTGTCCCTGGAAAACCCAGAAGGATTCCCCTCCCCATTGACATGAAGGTGAATTGAAGGTCACTGCCATGATCTTTTTCTCACTCTCATCTTCGTTCCAGGCTCAGTACCTCTGAGGAGAGAATGAGAGGACTTGGGCAGGTGCTTTCCACTAACAAGAACAATCTTTTTTGTTGGGGGGAACCCTGTCTGTGTTGAAGGACAGAGAGACCAAGAAGACCACGTCTTGAACCTCTGTGAAGTCAGATGCGGCCAGGGTTTTGTTGGTTTTGTTTGAATCTCGGTCCTTCTCCTGCTTCCGCCACCTCTGGGCCAAGCTCGTCTCTCAGAGGGAGGACTTGGATGAACCCCAGATTCCAATTAGTGGAGAGGCTCTCAAGGGGAACGGCCTGCAGGCCACGCTGCCCTCCAATGCACCCTCAGATCTTCTGCCCCAGCTGTTTCCGCTCTTCTGCCATGGGAAAAGAAGCCAACAAACCTGTGAGAATCCACGTGCGGGTCTCTGACAATGGCTTTATGGGACGCAGATGGGCATCAGCCATGGTGGCCCAGGGGGGGTGATGCCCATAGAGACATTGGTGTGAAGCCTCCCGAGTGACCCAGCTGCCCTTGCCTCTCTGACTCGGGCTCCCTGCCCTCTCCCTTCCCCTCTGTGCTGCAGCCTCCCCGGGCTCCTCACTCTTCCTCAGGGCTTTGCACCTGCTGTTCCTTCTGCTTGGATGTCCTTCCTGCAGACATCCCCAAGGGACCCCAGCTACACATGGGTGGCTGGCCAAAGGTCTCCTTATCAGAACTTATGACAACAGCCACCTCGCTGTCACTCTGCCCATTCACCCTGCGTTACTCTCTTGCTAACACGTCTCACTCCGGGACATGTTGCAGATACCTCTGATCTCCCATATCAGCTGCTTTCCCTGCCTGGGATGTGGGTTCTGTAAAGCACTGACTGTCTAATTAAGTACTCTGCTGCATCCCTTGGGCCTGGATCGTGCCTGGCATGGAGAATTCAATTAATCAATATTTATTGGATGCGTGTTTGAGGATCAATCTGTGGATCCTCAGAATGTGCTGTGGAGGATGAGAATGGCTGGCTTGACCTGAATGCTACCTGCCCTGGGAGTCCGTGCTGACCCCCCGGCATCAGGTGACTCCCTCTCCAGGTCTCCCACACCTGGGGTCAGCACTCAGGGCCTTGGTCTCCCAGTGCTTAAGTGTGGGCTGACATGCATTCATCCGGCTCAGCCAGGGGTCAGCAGGGCTCGGAGCACCCTAGGCGTGTACAGGAGCGGTGTCCCTCCTGCTCTGTCCTCCATGATGGAAAGGGTTGAAATATGTTTGTTCAGGATGAAAACCTGTCACATCAGTTATCATCATGTAGAGTGCTGGTTAGCATCCGGGTAAGTGCGGTATAATTCATATCTCAAAAAGCTTTCACTTTCTGCTCAGTCATGCTCATTACGAATTAGGACATCAGGTGCCCTTTTGAACTCATAAGAAGGAAGTCCTTCTGCAACTCCACAATAAAAGTATAAATAATCTAATTTAAAAACAGACAAAGGATTTAAACAGATATTTCTCCAAAGAAGACACACAAAGGGCCAATAAGGACAAGAAAATATGCTCAGCATGATTAGTCATTGATCCTGCAAATCAAAACCACAATGAGCTGGGCGTGGTGAGCGCACCTACAATCCCAGTGACTCAGGAGGCTGAGGCGGGAGGATTGAAAGTTTGAGGCCAGCCTCAGCAACTTAACAAGACCCTAAGCAACTTAGCGAGACCCTGTGTCAAAATTAAAAATTAGGAAGGGCTGGGGATGTGTCTCAGTGCTTGCCTAGCATGTGTGAGACCCTGGGTTCAATCCCCAGTACTGAAGAAAGAATAAAACATACAATGAGGTTCCAGTTGATACCCACTAGAGTGGCAGTATTTTGAAAAGGAGACAATAAAAAGTGTTGGGGGGAGTTGTAGAGAAATAACCCTCATATGCTGCTGGTAGGAATGTAAAATGGTGCAGTTCCTGTGAAGAGTTTGACAGTTTCTGAAAAATTTAAGCAGTTACCATATGACCCAGCAATTCCGTTGTTAGACAGATACTGAGAAAATTGAGAATGCATGTCCACGTAACTTGTACACAAATGATCATAGTAGCATTATCCGTAATAGCCAAAAAAGTGGAAATGACCCACATGTCCATCAACTGTTGAGTAGAAACACACAATGTGGTCTATCCATGCCTTTTAGAGTAAGGAGGAATGAAGTACGGATACATATTACAATGTGGAAGAAACTGGAAAACCTTATGCCAAGTGGAAGAAGCCAGACACAAAAGACACATATTGTAGGATTCCATTTATATGAAATTTGCAGAATAGGCAAATCCATAGAGACACAAAGTTGTGGTTTCCAGGGACTGAGAGGAGTAGAAAATGTTCTGGAATTAGATAGTGGGGATGGCGGCACAACTTTGTGAATCTCATTATCCCTCGAATCCATTGGTTCCAGGATCTCCATGATCACCCAAATCTGCAGGGCTCCAGGCCCTTCCAGGAAAGGGCACAGCATTTGCATACAATCTACACAATCCTCTGGGTACTTTAACTCATTTCTACATTACTAATGATGCCTAACACAATGTAATGCTAACACAATGTAAATGCTTTGTGAATAGTTGTCATACTGTATCGTTCAGGAACAATGACAAGGGAAAAGGTCCCAAAGTCTTCAGACTTTAAAAAAACATATTTCCTATCTTTGGTTGGTTGGATCCATGGAGGTGGAACCCACGGATACAGAGAGCCCACTGCGTGCTGAAGCACCAGATCGCACACTTTTTTTTCTTTTTTTTAGAACCAGGGATTGAACTCAGGGACACTAGGCCACTGAGCCACATCCCCAGCCTTATTTCGTATTTTATTTAGAGACAGGGTCTCACTGAGTTGCTTAGGGCCTCGCTAAGTTGCTGAGGCTGGCTTTGAACTCACGATCCTCCTGACTCAGCCTCCCAAGTCGTTTGGATTACAGGCGTGCGCCACCGCGTCCAGCTGGAGATCTTGCACTTTTAAAAGGTGAATGTGGGCTGGGGTTGTGGGTCTTGCCTCACACGTGTGAGGCACTGGGTTAGATCCTCAGCACCACATAAAAATAAATTAAATAAAGGTAGTATGGCCATCTACAACTTTAAAAAAGGTGAATGTTAGAGTTGTGAATTGTATCACAAAGTGCCTGCTATTTAAAAAAATTTTCATTAATAAAAGAGATCCCCATAGTTAGCTCTTGTATATTCAAATCCACCACAAACACCACCCCCCCCACACACACACCCCAGGCTGTAGGAGAGTCAGTCACCACTGGACAGTCTTCAACTATCCCCTCCCAGCATAAGTGACACAAGACACCAATGTTTTGGGCAGAGATCAAACACAGTCACCTTCTCAGTGATGTTGGAAGGGACATGAAGTGATTGTTGGTAGTACCAGACTACCTTCTTCCTCTCTGGTGCAGACTGGTAGTGGGCAACACGCAGGCTACTTCTGGTACCCAAGAGGCCACCTGAACCATTTACTGCTACCAGGCAGTCACCAGACACCAATGGATTCCCAAAATGACCTAGGAGCTGAAAATCTCAAGGCATGTTGAACATCCCACAATAACCTCTTCAAAAATCACCCAAACCTTTTTTTCGGGGGGCGGGTAACAACTGGGATTGAACTCAGGAGCACTCAACCACTGAGCCACCCCCCACCATTTTGTATTTTATTTAGAGATAGGGTCACACTGAATTACTTAGCACCTCACTTTTTACTGACGCTGGTTTTGAACTCGCAACCCTCCTGCCTCAGCCTCCTGAGCCGCTGGGATTGCAGGCATGTGCCACTACACCCAGCCCAAACTTTTAATTATGGAAAATACCAAACACGTAAAAGTAGAACCCCAGTATAATGAACCCCAGTCCCAACGATTTCACCTTTCTCCCCATCTGCCTCTGTCCCTCCTTGATTATTCTGAAGCAAAGTCCATGTACTGTATAATCTTCCAAAGGTCTCACTATGTACCTCTTAAAGATGACTCTCTTAGAAAAACATCCTTTTTGTCTCACAAGCTTTTTTTAAGTTTGTTTGTGTAATGTCCTTTTTATTTATTACCTCTATTCTCCACGGACGCATGGAAACGTGAATAGCCATTGATTGCCACCGTTTATGAAAGCAGCTACCGTGAGCCAGATAGTTTCCTGGATGCCTGCCACACACTCTCCAATATAATATTTGCATCAATAACAAGGGGTTCATCGTTATCACCACCCACCTCCACCTCCCATCGCAAGGAGGTGAGTGGCCCAGCCCTGGCAGGACGAACATTTCCATCACAACCCATCTGACCACTCTGGATATGTCTGGCCCAGTCTCTATTTCCGGCTCACTTGACTTCTTCCTTTTCTGCCTTGGCTACAGGGATGCCCTGTCCGATGGTGTAGCCACTAGCTGCATGTGGCCACTGGGCACAGTAGGTAAAAAGTAACTGATGTGGCCAAACCAATTTAAGATGCGCTGTAAGGTACACAAAGAATTTCAAAGACTTATTTGCAAAATGTAAATATCTCATTGGCAATGTTCATATTGATTGCACACATAAACTATTTTGCATGCATTGGATTAAACAAAATATGGTCTAAAAAATTAATTCCTGTTCTTCTTTACTTTTAAAAAAATTGTGGTCCAGTAAACAGAACCTGGAGCGACCCTCTTGACCACCATGTTTTTTGGTATGTTTCGTGGTGCTAGAAATTGACACAGAGCCTGGAGCGCGCCAGGCAGACGGCTACCACTGAGCCTCAGCCAGCCCTTGGCTGCCTGGAAGTGCCGGGTTCGGTAATATCAAGCACGGTCACGGCATGGTGCAGCCACCTTCACCGTCCATCTCCAGACTCTCCTAATGTTGCAAAATGAAAATGCGATCAAGGGACTCCCTGTTCCTCTCCCCCAGGTCCCTGGCAGCCATGGCTTTATTTGCTATTGCAATGCATTTGACTATTCTAGACACCTCTTGGACTTCAGTACAACCAGATCTGGTCAGTATTTTTATGGGTTTTGTTTAAGTCCCCCAATTTCTCATGCTCCTGTGTCCCCTGTGCTACGTGTCTTTGCCTCAGAGGTGTGGCCTTCACTGCAGACCCCCCTCTGGCTGCTCCCTTCCACTTCCTGTCTTTATGAACTATTCCAGATTCCGCAGGTAAGTGGAATGGCCAGTATCCGCCCCTCCGTGACTGGCTCCTTTCCCTCAGCATGATGTCCTCAGGTCATCCATGTTGGAGCATTGGTAGTGTTTCCTTCCTTCTCAAGGCTGGGTAGCATCACGTTGCGCGGCTGAAGCTCATTTGATTCATCCCTTCATCCACTTCATATTCCCACCAACAGCGCGCAAGGGTTCTGATTTCTCCACAGCTCAAATCATGCTATCCCATGATTTCAAAATAAGCATTTATTTTGTAATTAGGAAAAATAAAGCAGTCTATTAAAAAAATGAGACTCCAGCTTCCAAGTGAATGGCTTGCTTCTTTGCCAGGAATCTCATGTGTTTCCTCTGGTTGTTTTACTGAGAGTGGGGGTGGCGAGCAGAGGGGTGCTGGGAGGAGCAGAGGGGCTGAACGGCAGGTGTGCCGCTGCCTCCTGTGCCTTGGCCTCCCTTGGGAGCCCCGAAACCAGGCGCCTGTCTTGGGCTCCCAGGTGCTGGGTGAGGGTTTCAGGGTTAGCAGTTTCTGACTGGCAGCCCAAGGTCCCTCTTGATTAAAACACACCTTCCACATAACTCAGTAATAGAATTAGAGGGCGGTTCCTCCCTCAGACGGGCTGCGGTCGGGGCTGCACAAACAACTGTTTTCTTCCACTTTGATTTGGCCTAATGTGTTGGTAAAAGGGCCCACTCCTCGGCTGTCTAGGTCCACTCCTCGGCTGTCTAGTACTTAATTACGTATGAACATGGCAGAAAGCGGAGGCCCTAATAACACGCTCGGTGGTTGATTAAGTGAGCATCCAAATGGGCAATCGATAATTTACTAAAATATTTAAAGCACCTCCTGGCTTCCTGTGATGGGAAGAGTACGGCCGGTGTGTGGTCCTCCGCGGGCTGCTCTGCAGGTGAAGGTCTCCTGCTTCCCTGGTCTCTCTGCTTCTTAGCTTGGACCCTTCCACACACTTCCTCCACAGCTAGAAAGGGGACTTTCAGAAACAGATCTGATGACATGGTGCTGTCACTGAAAGCCATCTCTTGCACCTGCCCTGCCCCTACCTACTGAAGAGGGCCAGGTGTGCGAGAGTTACTATGTTAATTTACTAAACGCCGCTGCAGTGTGGGTCTGGAATGTCTCCAAAGGCTGGTGTCTTGAAGGCTTGATCCCTACCCTGTGGCTCTACTAAGAGGCCATGGAACCTTTAGGAGGTCGGCTAGTAGAAGAGAGTTGGGTCACCGGAAGTGTGCCCTTGACGGAGACATTGGGAGCCTGGCCCTTTACTTTCTCTCTTTTTGCTTCCTGGCCACCATGAGGTGAGCAGCTCATACATGCTCCCCACCGTGTTCTGCCTCTTGCAGGCCGAAAGACAGCAGAGCTAACTGACCATGAACTGAAGCCTTCAAAACCATGAGTCAAGTCAGACAAGGTGGTGCACACCTGTAATCCCAGCAGCTTGGGAAGCTAAGGCAGGAGGATCAAGAGTTCAAAGCCAGCATCGGCAACAGTGAGGCACTAAGCAACTCAACAAGACCCTGTCTCTAAAATAAAATACAAAAAAGGGGATGTGGCTCAGTGGTTGAGTGCCCCTGAGTTCAATCCCCAGTACCCTAGTCCCCCCAAAAAATCCCCCAAAAACCATGAGCCACAATAAATCTTTCTTCCTTTAAGATGATTATCTCAGGTGTTTTGTCACATAACAGAAAACTAACACAAATGCTGCCCAAGGTCTTTCTGGCTCCTTGCCACAGGTTCTGCTACCTTATAACCATGCTGCTTCTCAGTTGGGAGATGGCTTGGTTCAACCAGTCCTCCCTTTCCTCTACCCCACTTCATCTGGTTAGCCCTCGACCTTGGTAGAAAGGGCCCAGGACTTTCCTCTTTAGGAAGATGTTCTGACCATCCTCTCCAGGGGCTCCAAAGTTCTCTCTGTTTATTTCTTATCTTGTACTTGAACCTCATTGGGTTTCTCGTTCCATTTGTGTCTGTCTCCCTTACTAAACTGTGGGTGAACATATTCTATTTGGATTCTGATTTAATCCTTTTATTGGGTGGATGTTGCTGAACAAATATGGGAGTGCAGGAATCCTGGCACAGTGGTTGTGATTAATGTTAATGCTTAATGATTCTCTCCTTGTTCTCTTCCTTGAATTAGCACATTCCTTGTAATCTCAGGCTCTAGACGGAATCCACTTCCTCCTCTAGAGGCAAGAACACAACTTTGAAAGGGTTGGGTGGAGGCCTGTCTAGGCTGATTTCTAGGACCCTCTTTCTCTTTGGATCAGTTTAATCATTGCCCTCATAGTCATCATTATGACCAGAACAGCATCACATCAAAATTACGATCAGCAGGAAAGAAAAGGAAAAGGTTCAGAAAGCCAAAGAGAATTCTCTGCCAGACTTGCTGTAGATTGATAATAACAGATCTATTCTAGGCAGTTTAAACATAATTGACACTCCGAATCTTAACCAGGTAATCATGGGCAAGCATGCGACATACCTCAGACAGCTTCCATGGTATTTATCTGGCTTGACTGGATCCCTGGCTCTCCAGCTGTTAGCAAAATGCTGGTACATTCAATGTATGTTTATTGAAGGACGATGTGACTGCCTGCTATGTCCCCAGGACTGTGCACTGCCCAAATTCAGTCCTCAGTCCCGCCTGCAATGTCTTAAGCATAATGTGGTGCTGATTACAATAGGTGGCTGTTACCTTGCAGCTTACCCATGGCAGATTTTGTTGAATCTGTCCAGTGACATTCTGCCCAACCATCAACGTATTCTTCTGCATCTAGCGAATCCTTAATAATTATTAATTGATGAGGGCGTTTTCTCAGTCTGAATGCTTAAACCACATGTTCTCTGAATATGATGTGAGTTGCAGCATATTTTAATTAAATACTGACAACTTTAATTCTGATAGCTTATTCTAATACTCCTGAGTTGATAGCATCGAGCTAATGGCTTGTTCGTTTTGGAAGATAATAGCAGCAGGGTGCTGACGATTACCCAAACATAAGATCATAATAATTAAAATCTGATATTGCTCAAAATGAACTCCTTTAAAACAATTTATATCCCACAAACACACACAGATGCAGGCATATAAGTGCCAACATTTTCAAGAATTTACAGCACCTTAGAGAAACCCTGTCCATTCCTTTCCAAAATGAAAAGTTTTCTGTTGACGTGATAAAAGACGCCTTACTAGGTTCAGGGGAAATGTGCATTTCCACTGATCAATTTCTGAGTTTCCCAGAAGAGGGGAGCCACAGAGAAATCCTGAAAACTAATGACTGTGGAAGCAAAGTCTATTTGTACTTTATTGCACCAATCAGAGTCTAAACCACTGAATCAGAGAACAAGACAAAGGGAAGTATCGTGTGTGGGAGGGCATGGGAGCTGGGCTGGGGGCTGGGCATAACAGAGAGATGAGCTCTGATGTGCAAAGGTGGAATCGTTTGGAGAGAGGATCCAAGAAGGCAAACACACCATACACCATACTGCATCTGTCCATTGCTTCCACAAACTTACGCTGAGCATCTATCATGTCCCAGGCATTGGAGACCCCGGATGCTTGCAGCAGAGCTCAATCCTATACCGGAGGTCCATGTGTGGGCTCTGCCAGGCTATGAGATTCTTCAAGTTTTATGCAAAATCTCATGTTCATGGGTACATATTGGCGAGAGCAAAATAGGTGGGAGCCAGGCACATTGGTGCACGCTTATAATCCCAGCACTTGGGAGGCTGAGACAGGAGGATTGCAAGTTCAAAGCCAGCCTCAGCAACTTAACGAGGCCCTAAGCAACTCAGTGAGACCCTGTCTCTAAATAAAATACAAAATAGGTCTGGGGATGTGGCTCAGTGCTGGAGTGCCCCTCGGTTCAATCCCTGGTACCAAAAAAAAAAAAAGTAGGTGGGTATATATGTGTGTGTATGTGTGTGTATGTGTGTGTGTGTATTTAGTTGTATATGGACACAATACTTTTATTTATTTATTTTTATGTGGTGCTGAGGATTGAACCCAGTGCTAGGCAAGTGCTCTACCACTGAGCTATAGCCACAGCCCTGGGTACTTTTTTTTTTTTAAATGGGGACAAGGTACACATTATAGATCACATTTTCTATTTCTCCAGGGACCCCCAAAAGTTGAGTAAACATAGAATTTGCCTTCTCTGGTCTTTCCCTAGAAAGAATAAGCATACCAAGATAAACCAAAACAAGCCAACAAATGCTGATGTTTTCCTTTCTTTTTTACTTTTTTTTTTTTTTTTTTTTTTTTGAACCAGGGATTGAACTCAGGGGCACTCCGTCACTGAGCCACATCCCAGCCCTATTTTGTATTTTATTTAGAGACAGGGTCTCACTGAGTTGCTTAGGGCCTTGCTAAATTGCTGAGGCTGGCTTTGAACTCGCGAGCCTTCTGCCTCAGCCTCCCAAGTGCTGGGATTACAGGCGTGCGCCACCACGTCCAGCTATCTTTTTTGCTTTTGTAAAGTTAAAAAAATTTTCCTACAAAACCCCTACATCCCAAAGGAAATATAACCTCCCCCCAAAAATAGAACATTAGAGGACACAATTGATTGACAAGCCCTTAGCAACAGGGTTGTGTCACTGGAGATGATTTGAATGAACAGACCCATTACTAATCCTTAATTGGTCGTGTAAAGAATACTCCAGTGTTGGGCTGGGGATATAGCTCAGTTGGTAGGGTGCTTGCCTTGCAAGCACTCAGGCCCTAGGTTCAATCCCCAGCATAGGGGGTGGGGGGTGGGGAAGAACCTTCCAGTGGACAGGCCATCAGCCCTTCTCCTAAAAGCTGAGATTCTGAGTGTCTGTTCCATTCCAAGCAAATGTCCAGAGCTTTACCCCACAGGGCTGCTCCAGCCCATGCTACCTGATGGAGGCAGGATCGTCACTAGCCCTCTTTCCAGATATGGAAACAGGTTCAGGGACCATCAGTAACGGGTAGAGTTCTGCAGCTGGAAGTTCTCTGTAATCCCCCTCCTTCCCCTCAAGAAGTTACACATAGCAATGCCATGAAGGTGAGACTGATGTCAGGAAATGAAAGCCACTGTAGAAACCCAGGCCCACCACACAGTCTCTTTCACATGAGACTATGAATTAACTTAAACAGTGTTTAAGAGGTGTCTCATGGAAAGCAATATCAGGGTCCAGATTTTATGAAGAATTAGTTGTTTGTTTTTGTTAGCAGTAATTGAACACAGGGGCCTTCAATTCCTGAGCTGCAACCCCAGCCCTTTTTTTATTTTTTATTTTGAGACAGGCTTTCACTAAGTTGCCCACGCTGGCCTCAAACTTGTGATCCTCCTGCCTCAGCCTCTCTAGCATACCTAGGATTACAGGTGTGCGCCACCATGTCCAGTCTCAGAATTGACTAGAAAGGTTCCAGAAAAGTGAATTTGAACTGAGATGGTACAGGGGAGTCGTGGGGGAGTGGGAAATTCTTAAGTTGCAGGATTGAGAACTACACAGTTTCAAAATCCTGGTCAGCGTAGCCTGGCAGAATGGAAGATTTTCTTACCATCTGGACTGTATTTATACTTCCCCTGCTCCTTAAAACATTAAGTCACTTAAAACAACGTATTGTGACATTATTTCAAACTTACAGTTGCAAAAATAGTACAAAGAATTCCTGCACACCCTTCACCCAGATCCCACGACATTGCACCACATTCGCTCGTCTCTCAGTAAACACGCTCCTTTTCTTGTATTTTTTTCATGGAGACACAATGATGCTCTTTTGCCATTTCTGGGTGTATTTCCCCCAAACAAGGATATCTGCTTCCATAACCACAAAACAATTGACCAAATCATGAAACAATTACTGATAAAATACTAATTCTCCTGCAGCCTTTACTTACTCAGATTTCACCAGTTGTTCTCGTTGGACCAGCAGAAGAAAACTCCAGATTCCACATGGCGTTCTGTTGTCATGTCTCCTCAGCCTCCCTCAGTGTGGAACAGATGCTTGAACTTCTTTGTCTTTCATGACACAGGTATCTTTTGAAAAAAGAAGAGGTCAGTGTTTTTTCTTTTTTTTTTTTGTGGTGCTGGGGATTGAACCCAGAGCCTTAAGTGCTTGAAAGGCAGGCACTCTACCAACTGAGCTATATCCCCAGTCCAGGTTGATTGTTTTAATTCGAGCTAAACTGATGCCCTTATTAAATTCAGGTTTTGCACTTTGGGCAGGAGTATCACAGAAGTCGCTCAGTGCTCTTCTCAGTGTGCTGTATCAGGGGGTACATAAAGCACCTCTCTATTTGTGATGTTGACCTTGACCTCCTGGGTAAGCTGGTAATCTGCAAGATTTCTCCACTGTTGTTACTGTCTCCTACCTTTTTTTTCAGGACTGTGGATTGAAATGAGGTACACTCTACCTTCAGCTACACCCCCAGCTCCCTAAGACAAGGTCTTGCTAATTTGCCCAGGCTGGCCTTAACCTTATGATCTGCCTGCTTCAGCCAAGTAGCTGTGATCACAGGCGTGCCCCACCACTGCTCTTTTTAACATTACTGAATTTTAAAAAATTGTAGTAAAATATCCATAAAACTTACCACTTTAACAATTTTTGGTGTCCAGTTCAGTGGTATTCGTACATTTATGTTGCCCTGCAACCACACCACTCTCCATCCACTGAACTTTTCCAAGTCTGCACCTGCCAATATTATGCTGCAATATTACACTGAAGCCCATTCCCCTATAACTTGTATTTTTTCCCCTGGAAAACTCAGAGGGACTCTCATTCCTGAGACACAAAGGTCTCAGGTCACCATCACAGCATTTGTCCTGTTCCCATCTTCTCTGCTCCAACCCGTGCAAGCTCAGCTCCTCTAAGGGAAAAAGAGGAGGACTTGGGCAGGTGCACTCCAGTAACAAAGACAACACATGTTCACGAACCTGTCCATAGTGGACAAGACCAAGAAAGAAGATGAATTCACCGTCCACAAAACCAAAAGTATACTGTTGGTTTTGTTAAAATTCCAATATTCTCCCCTTCTACAATCCCTATATATTTTTTTCAAAGTGTGGATTTCACTGAAAACCAGTTCCTGGAAGCCACCATGCTTTTTTATCTTCATGATTCTGACAGATTTAAGTTCTTCATGTAAATGGACTCACAGAGTATTTGTCTTTTTGTGACTGCTTTATTTAACATATCCTAATGTCCTGAAGTTGCATTAACAAAGTTGTCCCTGATAAAATGCTATCGACTAATCTAGGGACCTCAGATTTTCATCTGAGTAGCATTTGTCCAAATTTCCTTTCACCTTAAGGCTGGCTCCTATTCTATCGCACCGATATGGGACATCTTATTTACCTGTTCATTTGTTGATGGACGTTTGGGTTGCTTCCACCTTTTGGCTATTGTGAGCAATGCTGTCATGAACATGAGTGTACAATCACATCTTAGAGACCCGGTTTTTAATTCTTTTAGGTATATGCCCAGAAGCAAATTATTGAACCGTTAATTCTGCCTTCTTAATTAATACGTGTCTTGGGGGAGGACATTTCGAGACTCTGCAGATATCCTGTTATTTTGTCATACTTTTACTCACTAGTTTTAGCATCTAATGATTCCTTCCTGAGTCCATTATTCGAACGATTGCCAAACGGCGATGTTCTAATTTTGCCATTCCTTTCACACGTAGTGGGTGGCATTAGACAGAAGGGAGAACTGCCCCCCCCGCCTCATTTATGAATATGGACTCATTTTTTCCAGGGGATTATAATCCTTGATTCCGAGACTTCATTGTTCCGAGCAATTCTTTTCCACGCGACTCCCAAAAGCACGAGTTTGGGGAAACGCGCGAGCTTCCCCTAATTCCCCGCCGCACACCGACGAGTAAGCGCTGCACTCAGCCCGCTCGCCCCCGCCCGGGAGGCTCTCCCGGCCACGCCCCCGGGGAGTGGGCGGGGCCCATGCGCACTACACTTCCCGGCGGCCCTGCCGACGTCATCAGCGCGCGCGGCGTGGCGCGCGCAGCCGACCGGGAGTATCCGTGGGGGCGGCGGCATGGCGGACGTGCTGAGCGTCGGTGTGAACCTGGAGGCATTCGCCCAGGCCATCAGTGCCATCCAGGCGCTGCGCTCCAGCGTGAGCAGGGTGTTCGACTGCCTGAAGGATGGCATGCGGAACAAGGAGACGCTGGAGGGCCGGGAGAAGGCCTTCATCGCGCACTTCCAGGACAACTTGCATTCGGTCACCCGGGACCTCAAGTAGGTACCGGCCGAGGGGCCGGCTCCGGCACCCGCCCATCCTCACGCGGCCCCGACCCCTCGCGAGTCCTCCGGGTCAGGGCTGTTCTCCCTTACCCCTGCGACGTCCTCTCCGGTCACTGCCAGCCCCCTGGGGACCCCTCACCCCGGGCCCCGCTTCCTGGTCCCCGCCTCCCGGCCCCCATTCTCTGGGCTCCCCAGTTCTGGCTGTCTTCCGGCGCCCTGGTCCCGGCTCTGGTGGTCGGTTCCTGAAGAGGCGGCGTGCTCTTCGCAGAACTTCCACCCCTCCTTCCAGCTTAGCAGGTTTCCCACCTGTAGGCCCTCTGCGCCCCATGGTGTCTGGTCAGCCTGTGCTGAAAGTCCCCACAGGACCTGATCAACACTGCCCAGACCCAGGTCCTTGCCCCTGAACCTCGAATTCATCATTCCACCTCAACTCACTCCCACCATGACAAAACAGAACTAGGTATGTCGTCCCCTCTTCCCCTGCCCCTCCACAGCCACCTGCTCAGCACTGTCACTGCTCCTGGGTTGGTCCTGTTTAGTTCTTCTCAATAGAGACCTAATCTGTAATTGTTAGCCTATTTATTCATGGAAACCCCTGCTCCCAACAACTCTTAATTTGTGGCCCTTTAGGGTTAAGGAGTGTAAATATCATTCTTAAAGTCACCTTCTTTACCTCTGCTTCAAGCATTAAGAATTAATAAGAATTGAATTAGTGGGTGTTTGTAAAAGGCCAGGCACATGGTTGGCACTTGATTGCTTAGGTCCCAAATGTGCCT
>JAJEJO010000856.1:274280-337491 GCA_020662805.1 Glaucomys volans | reverse complement strand
TTTTATTTCAAGACAGGGTCTCACGAAGTTGCTTTGGGCCTCTCTAAGTTGCTGGGCCTGGAACCTGTGATCTTCTGCCTCAGCTTTCCAATCTCTGGGATAATAGACACGTGCCTCTGCCTGGCCCTCTGATGGATACTTTGGAGAGTAGCCTTTAGTCAGTGTGGTCAGTTCCTCTGGAATTTTAAGTGAACTCAGGTTTATTTGCTTTATTTATTTACTTTTCAGTGAATTGGAACGTCTGAGCAACTTAGTAGGCAAGCCATCTGAGAACCATCCCCTCCATAACAGTGGGTTGTTAAGCCTGGATCCTGTGCAGGACAAAACCCCCCTCTATAGTCAACTCCTGCAAGCGTATAAATGGTCCAACAAGGTAAGGAGATGTCATAAATGGAGCTAACAGAGCAAAAACCAGCTGTTCTTATCTTTCATAAATGCAGACAGTGAGGATAAGTTTTTATTTTTTTAAAATTTTGATTCACATGCTGTTTCAGAGTTGGAAATTTTAGAATTTTCCTGTAAGCTGTTTTGTAGTTCTTTTAAGTCTTTGAGGACTACTAGTGATGCTCAGGTGATTACACTTAGTCAGGCATGTTAGCCTGGAGGCTGGGTATAGGGAGCTGCTTTCATAAGCCTTTGGTAGTCCATGAGTGAATGTTGAGGTGTGTGCATTTTTGCCTGGGGAAGGTATCCTATGGTTCACCGGATTCTTAGAGGAGTTCAGGACACCCAGAAGGGTGAGGCTAATGCTTAGCTACTCGCATTGTTTTTGTTGCTGTGTTATTGTCTAGTCACGGATGGAACAACATCTCTAGCATGCTGTTTGTTAGATTATTTGCTAATTGTTTTAAACAACTGTAAAAGGAAAACTGAATTTAGTCTAAAAATAACAGGAGCAGTTAGACTCATAAGCCTGGAAACAGTTTGTTCACTGATGAGTTCCTTTTGTTTGTGTGCTATGTGTTGTTGAATGTGTTTGTTTTTCTGTTCATAGGGAATTAGAAAACAAAGCGAAACACACAAAATAAAACAAAAAAACAAACCCTGCAAAAAACCTGGGTTTGGAGAAGGCTTTATTGGATAAGGGAACCAAAATGTTCAAGCAGTTTGTGTTATTAGGCTGAGTTCATAAGGAGCAGGGTGTGCAGGTGGTGTGACAGAAATCTGCACACTTTGCTTCCTTGAGGCCTTCTGTATTTTGTTGGTGTGATATTCTTCAAGTGGTGGAAGAGATGGCCTGGCAGTTGTAGGTTTGAGCAATCTTTAAACCTAAAGATCTCCTAGTGTCTGGGCCAGGCCTTGAGAAAGGATTCCGGTCCTGCTTGGTAGGTGTCCTTGGAGACATACATTGAACCCATGGTGGGGTTCTCAGCTTCGATCTCCTGGAGCACAGGAGGTGATACTCCTTGGGGCTAGAGAGGGGCAGTTATCAAAAGGACAATGTATTAATCCATTTTTCATTTTTATAGTGAAATACCTGAAGCAGGCTAACTTTATAAAGAAATGAGGTGTATTTAGCTTCCAGTTTAGGAGCTCAAGGGCAAAGTGCTAGCCTTGGCTTGACTGGTGAGAATCTCTGGTGGATGGCTTCACCACAGTGGGAACACATGTGAGAGGAATAGATCACATCATCAGACAGGAAGCCAGAGAGGCTGGGCTCCCACATGCCCTCTTGAGGCATGTCCTCAGTTGGCCTCAGGGCCTCCCACTAGGCCCATCTCTTAAAGGTTCCACATCATCATTGCCACACTGAGGACCGAGTTTGAAACACTTGAACCTTTGGGGGACACATTTAAACATAACCAAACCATAGCAAAGGGGATCAGGCAGACAAAAAATTATAGATGTCTATGCAGTTGTTGGGACGTGGGACCATCCTAGCCAACAGACAGCCCTGCCCTCAGACTATCCCCTGAGAGCTTTCTGCTTCTCCCAGGTATGCTCTTGGTCATCTGTGTGAGTTTACCTGGTGATTGTTGGAATCTGGTCAGTGGGCACATGGAGTGACTTGTGACTTTTCTGGTTGGATTCCTTATAGAATGCCTTGATTTTGGGTGTGGGGACACGGAAACCATGTTGACGTGTCACGTGGGTAAAGTTCCTGAAAGAAAGACATTTAGAGTGATGAGGACTTTTCAGTGGTGGGAGGATTTAGGCTGATCTCAGAAGTGTGAGTTATGGGGACCTCAGGGAAAGTGACTGGTATTACATTGATGTGATGATGCTGGACATTTTAGTGAAGGTTGTTTAATTATTTTTATTCACTAAATTTAATTGTTTGGCTATTAAAAGAGAAGTCTCTGATCCTCATGATTACCCCAAGGTGGAAAAGAGATTGTATTAAGGAAAAGAAATATTAGATATTTGGACCCTTTTGCCTTAGAGATGCTACGGGTTAAAAATACAGATGAAGAATCCATATGACTGTGAGCAGATGTGGAGTTTTAGGCATGTCCCCAGCCTGGTGAAGTGACACTCCTATAAGGTGACTGTGTTCTTTAACCAATTTCCTAGTGCCATGAGCAGAAGAGAATGGTCAGAAATTTGATCCTTCTGGGAGAGCCCAGCAAATGGAGGCCGAGTGAACTGCCCCCTCCCAGCTCCCCAGCTGGACTAGAATTTGGGTTTCCTGATGTAGTTTGCTTTTTTTTTATCTCTAAAAGTTGATGGTCACTCTTGTTTTGCTCAAGGTTTTCATTGATAGAAAATAGTTTTTTCCCCTTTTTGATTGCATCCTGGAAAGAGTTCATGTTACATTTTATTCATTCAATTTGTGTGTTTTTCCCTAATTTTCATGCTTCAACAGAGTGGAGACGACAATAAATGCACGTTGCATGGGTCCTCCAGCTATTGCTCCCTCCAGGACAGACATGGCTAACCAACCATTGCTTCTTTCCTGCTGAGACTGTCCTGGCTCACAGTCCTTGCAGCTCTGCTCATTGCCAGTTATTTACAGGAGGGCTGCAGGGCAAGCAGCTTTATTTCTGTTGCAGTAGGTGATTTCCTCTGGCTGTTATTTATGCCTTGCCTTACACTGGGAAGGAGTTAAGGTGGATTGTAAGAATCCATGAAAGCCAGGAAGAAGAGGAGAGCAGGACAAGGGTGCTGTATGTGTGTTTCTTTAATGAACTCAAGAAGAAGCCTGGAGAAATAAGCTAGTATTCCAATTTCCAGCTGGCCACATAAAGAGGCAAACAATTAATTATGTGTGTTTATCTTCTCCTGCAAATGAAAAGAGCTTTTTAATTGCTGAAGCCTTCACCATTCATCATTTTACCCTCAAAGGGTTGAAACCAGTAAGTGCATTAATATATTAAGTGAAGTTTGGGGTAACTTGCCAATGTCAGCTTTCCGCGCTATTGGCTAAGAATTGAAGGAAGTGTGGGAAAGGCTTTGACACCGCCCATTATGTGGTGAACTTTCTGTTTTATGTGCTCGTGGCCATAGAAAAGTCTCGTGCCTGCCTAATGACTAATTATTTTCTTTAGGGGATTTTTGTAATTTTTGTAAAGTCAGTTGGAATAATAATTACATGGAGTTGGTATAATTGTTAGAATAACACATTTAAAAATTAATCTAATTTAGTGAAATGATGTCAAATTGCTGTGAGCAGCACTTTTCTTGTGCTGAACTGGAGAAAGAATTGAGCTTTTAACTATTATGCACCTATAGATAATTGTTCTGTGGAAGGATGACAAGCTTTCTTGACTAGGGCAAGAAATAATTGGCATCAATGCCGTTCTTGCTGTGAAATAGTTGATGCAGGCTTTGTTGCTTATTATGTCCCAATGTGCTGAGGGTTAGGCCAGATTTACCCTGAAGGTCCCTTTCTTTCGTTCCCAGAGTCTTGTCACCAGGCTTTTATTTCCAGCTTTGACTTTGCTCACTTATGGCAGAAGGCTAATAATATGAAGTTGTCCCTTGGTATCTGGAGAGGATTGCTTTCAGGAGCCCCCCACTCTCCAGGATGCTAAAATTCTCTGTTGCTCAAGTCCTTCTATTCCAGGAATAGTCACTTGAAACTCTGAAGACATTTGCTCCACTCTATCCTCCTGAACGGTAGTTACTCTGGGGCTGCAGGTTACTGTGATGTTTGCCCCACACGTTTGAAGGTGTTCTTTCTGTCTTTGCACCCTGGAGCAGACAGGGTTGGAAGTGTTCTACAGTGCAGCACTGAGCTTTTCCTGTAAGGGACCTTGTCCTTTTAAGGGTAAGCCATGGAAGAAGAGAGGTACCATGGCCCTCTTGTTCCTTGTTCTTGGCACCTCTCAAGGCTCCTGGTACACAGTAAACATGAAATTAAACTTAACTGAATGAATGAAAGAATACATAAAAGCTTTTTGTGTTGAATTTTTAATTTACAACCCCTTTGGTGGCTTGTGTGCTCGTATTTTTGTTGAAGTACAGTAAGGGCATTTTCATTTTTAGCCATTACTGGGAAGTCTAGTTGTGCAGCTTATAGATGAGAAACAACTTGGAGATCTTGTGATGGTGACCAGGGCTGGTTTCCAGGAGGGTAATTTGGAAGGATAGGTGAGGTTGGTTGGTGATGATAAGCTCTTTGGGGTCTGAGGTTGGCAGTTTCATCTGTGTCGTCTGTCACCTGGCGTGCCCTGCACAGTGAGTCCAGTCGACAGCCAGGGCTTAGGAGGGCATGGACTTGGTAGAATCTCTTGGAGTTGACTGAGTCAGGCTCCTGATGTCAGTGTTCTGCAGCACCTGTCACTCTTACAGCAATGTGAACACAGTCTAGAAAGCAGAAGTGGCTCTGTCAGCCGCTTGGGGTATCTTTCTTTGTGAATTACTGATAACTCATTTGTGTTCCTGGTGTTTTCCTTGCCACCAGGCCCACCCCTGACTCTTCTCTGCATAGCTGATGCTTGTTTAGGGAACACTGATCCATTCAGGATGTGGTAGGAAAGAAAGTCACTTAGATGCTTCCAAAGCTTAACCATCAGGACTTAGCCAGTGTTCTGGATTATCTTTGTCATTACAAAGGTACCAGGCACCATTTGTTCTTTTTTTGGCAGTACTGGAAATTGAACCTGGGGCATTCCACCACTGAGCTATATCCCCAGACCTTTTATTTTTGATTTTGAGACAGGGTCTTGCTAAGTTGCTTGGGGCCCGCCTCACTAAATTACTGAGAATAACTTTGAATTTATGATCCTCCTGCCCCAGCCTCCTGAGCCACTGGGATTACAGGTGTGTGCCACCACCCAGCTTCAGGTACCATTCTTACAGGTGCTCTTTCTCCTAAATCTGCTTTGATAGCACCCACTCAGAGTGGACTTGCTAGCATGCTGGGTTTGACTGGGATATGAACTGCTCTGGTTAGCCTTGAACCCTGTACCTGCCTCTTCCCTCCACCCCCAAACCCATCAGGAAGCCATTACGAAAAGAACAAAGTAACACAGGCGAACAGAAGAAACAATGAAATAAAATGAGTTTCCTGGATTTCTGGACACTGTAGGCTTCAGACAGTGGCTTAGATGTGCATTCTGCAGCCAGACTACCCGAGTTCTGATCTAGTGCTAGGCTTAAGCTGTGTCCTGACTGAGGAAAAAAATTATTTTCGAGTATCAGTTTCGTCATTTGTACAATGAGGAACATCTGTCTAATATGGTTGTAGTGAAGGTGGAGTGGGATTATGCATGCAGAATGTCTGAGGTAGAACTGTGTGTGGCTCACTGGTAAAGCACCTGCTTTACATGTGCCAGGCCCTGGGTTCCATCCCCAGCACTGCAAAAGTAACAACAAAAAGCAGTAGCAGGTTAGGGTGACTCTCAGAGAGCAAGTGCCAAATAAATGGTGGTTGCATCACCAGGTGGCGGCAGCGTGTCCATGCGTGTTCATGTATCGCCAGGTGTGGTGGTAGCATGCACTGTGCATGTTTATTCCTGGAGTGGCATGTGCTCCAGAGCTGCACTGCCTTGGCCTCTGTCCCAGCTCTCCTGCCTAATAGTAGGGGTCTCAGTTTCTCTTCCTAAAGAAGGGGCGTTTCAGCCGCTCTTCTGAGGAGTGCATGAAGTGTCAAAAGCACAGCACTTAACTAGCACAGGGTAGGTACTCCCTAGGGGCTGGTGGCAGTGTCCTAACACTTTGGCCTCTTCCTGTGACCTCCATTCATCACCAGGCCTCCTACCCTTGACTTCGGTGTGTCCTCCTGATGTTCTTCAAATCAGAGACTCCTATAGGTGACAGCGCCTTCCCCTGGGGAAGCCTGAGCATGGATAGCACCACTTCCCAGTTAGGAAGAGTGCATGTGGATGTGGGTCCTGTCCTCAGGAAGCCTGGGCTGGAGGTGAGGGACTGGGGTTTCGGCAAGGGGTTGGGAATCAAGGGGCAGTAAGGGGGAGGGCCCTGTGGGTGAGAAGACTGCAGAGGAGGAAAGAAGGGGACATCTTCCTTGGCAGACCCTTCCTTCAGACTGAGGAGGATAAGACCTTCTTCCCAGGGATTGGAATTCTCATGGGTTCTGTAATCCTCTCACCTGGTGAGAAAAAGTGCTGTGGACCCCTCTGGGGTTTTAGCATTGTTTCTTTAGGAAAGGTTTGAGCCCAAAGCCAGTTTAAAAACAGACGTTTGGATTGTGTCCAGGGTGTCAGCTGGGTGCCTTTTATTGGGGAGCTGTGGAGTCGGGCTCTTGGGTCCACGAGCTTAGTGGTGGGGAGACGGGCTAACCTGCCTGTGCTCAGCCTCTCCAGCTGCTGCAGATGGCGATGGCACTTCCTGCCTGTGGGTCATGTGGGGTGAGTGAGTCTAGCACTCCGTGGTGCCTGGAGCAGTGCTTGGTGGGTGAGTGTGCAGTTTTGTCCAACTGGCAGCACTTCTGTCAGGTCATGAGCATTCTGGGACATTGGGCAGAGCATTCCAGAGAGCGATGTTTAATCGTGGCCATCCACTGCCTAGTTAGGTGAGCCCTGCCAGTGGCCTTACTCCTCTGGGCTCTCCGTCCTTGTTGGTGGATTGGAAGGTTGAACTGGATGATCTCTCAAGGCCCTTTCAGCTCTGACTTGGGATGTTAGCAAAGGATGCCTATGAGGACGAAATGAGAGCCCATCCAGGACCTGGAGAGGGGTTTTTCCATCCTTTTTTCTCTTGTCCAGGAACGTTTTTGAAGTACATGGAATTGTCGTCTGTGCTCCAGAGCATCTCATGTGGCAAAGCAGAGCAACTGCCCTCAAGGACTTCAGTGGAAAATTACCTGGCAAAGGTTCTCCAGATAGCACTGGCCTCTTGTAATTCACTGGGTGTAAATGTTAATGAAGATCAAGTGACACCCTTGGACTTTAAATGTTTCCATTTCAAGGCATTGGGCCAGTTCCCCATCTTGAAGTTCTACTTATTAGTAGCTTGTGAGAATTGTTGCTGGAATCATGTTTCTAACCCCTTCCTTCTCTTTCTATAAGGAGAGCTCTCTTGAAACTTCAGTGCCTGCCCCAGGCAGCTGCAGAGGCAGCTGAGGAGCCCCCAGGACTTGTTCTGTTGTGGGGGCTCTTTGGATACCCTCTCTGGCTCTCTTCCATTAGCCTCTTTTGGACTGGTTAGGTTTGTGTGATTTGTCCAGAACCTTCTGTAGACTGTAACCAGAGCCTTCAAAGGGCAGTATCTCGTCTTTTCCCAGAATGTTAGGTAGAGAGGAAGTTGTGTTTTTTTTTTTTTTTTTTTTTCATGCTTAAGCTGCATGTGGCTGGTGGGAAGGATGCATGCCACTGTGTACAGGAAGAGTCTCTTGTTCTGCCTCATGTCACTTGTCTTTTCTTACTGGTGGTTTGGGCTAGGATTAGAGCTGCTGGGTCATTAGTGCTCCTGTGGCTTCACTTAGTAGCCATGCAAGATGACACCTGTCACCAGTCTAGCTCTCCCCTGAGAGCCAGCCTTTGTATGAAAGTGCCCTTAGACTCTCACGGGCCTCTTGGACAGAAGCAGCCCAGAACTAATACCTCCCCACCCGCATCTGCTCTGTGTGGAGGGCGGCCCTGTCCAGCCACGTGCCCAAACTCCACTGCTACCCAGGCCACCACCCGACCCTCACACCCACTGACCAGGCTTTCACTCTTGCCCCATCCTGCCTGCTGCTGCCCCAGCCCAAGCCCCGGTGGTCCCTGCTGGGGGCTGTGTGCCAGGCTCCCATCTGCCCTTCCTCATCTGTTTTCTACCCTGCAGCTCTCGAGGGAGCTTCATAAGGTAGAAGTCTGATATCATGGCTTCTCCATCTCTTGGGAGGCATTCTGGCAAGAGTGCTCAGGAGGCTGGGTCTGCAAGCAGTCAGGCCCGTGGCCCCATTACCTAGCCTCATCTGTGACTCAGGGCCAGCAGTCCTGCCTCTCAGGTAGTTGTGCAGGTACTGATCAGCTGCCCAGGGTGCTGTGTGCCTCACCTGTTTACCATTGGCAGCCTCAGGTCTGCCCAGGGCTGTCCTCACTAACCACCTCCCTGCTCCCTCCCTCCCTCCCTCCCTCCTTTCTCCCCTCTCTTCCTGAGCAAACAGAAAAGCTAAAACTTTTTATTATGGAACATTTCAAATGTACGCAAAAGTAAGGATTGGATAATGACCCTGCGCGTGCCCAGCTCGGTCTTGTTTCCCTGTTCCCCTCCTGGGCACGTGCTCCTTGTTGGGGGGCTGGAATAATCTGGAGCACCTCCTGGACGCAGTGTCTGCAGTGTGCAGCTCCCTTCCTCCCACTCCCCCTGTGCTGCTTTTGCCAATTCTGTTCTAAAAATTAATTGCAGTTCTCCAGAGGTCCATGATCTTTTTGTCCCAGGGACTTTGCACATGGCCACCCTCCTTCCTTTCTTTTCTTTTTTTTGGAACCGGGGATTGAACTCAGGGGCACTCAGCCACTGAGCCATATCCCCAGCCCTATTTTGTATTTATTTAGAGACAGGGTCTCACTGAGTTGCTTAGGGCCTTGCTAAGTTGCTGAGGCTGGCTTTGAACTTGTGATCCTCCTGCTTCAGCCTCCTGAGTCGCTGGGATTACAGGCATGCGCCACTGTGCCTGACACCCTCCTTCCTTTCTGTGGAAAACTCTTAGTCATCCAGGGCTCAGCCTAGTTGCTGCCTCCTCTGTGAAGCCTTCTGAGATGTGCCCTGTTGTCACTTTTACCCACTCTGTTCACTGGCCTATTTCCCCACAAGGTGAAGCCTTATCCTGTGTTAGGACTGAGACTCGAGAAGTTATCAAATACCTGAGGCCTCAGTCTGTTGAGCCCTCCACTGGGCACAACCCTGACCTCCAGGGTGGTTCAGAGTGTCTGATTAGGAAGGAACAGTTCTATTCCAGGTGGGACACTGTGGCGTTTAGTGAGTAGAATTACCGCCGTCAGCTAGTTCTATGTGTGCCATGTAACAGGATTTGAACCCAGTTGAACTGAAGTTCTGAAGTCCTGCTTCTCTTCCCCTCTCCTTTTTAGATCGTGTTTTTCCCTTCTGAGTCTGCTCAGTTTGCTTCACCTTGACCTTTCACAGACTGTGTGGTGCTTGTAAGATGAGAAGTGAGAGGGAGCAGGAGTGGGTGGTGCCAAGCCTTCCCTGCCCTTGGGGCTCCCCTGGGCTGGGGTCAGGCTCTCTGCCTGGTGCAGGGAGGCCAAGTCAGGGCATCTGTTTTGCCTCCTGCTCGCTGCGCTGTCCCTGGGCTTCTGGAAGCTGCACTCGGCCCTCCCCTCTGTGCGGCCAGCTTTGCTGCAGTCACTTATTTGTTTTGGGAGGCCCAGCTCGCTGCAGTTTCTTGCTTGGTGAGTCTTTGGCTGGGCTGCTCCCTGCTTGTTTTTCCTTGGTGACTTGACAGAGTGAATGGAACTCCCCAAGACCCTCACTTAACCCCAGGGACAGTATGCTCAGCTAGTAGGTTCTGGCAAGTCAGTAATTGTTGTCCCTGCCCCCACCCCTGTGCCTCTGTGGTCTTGCCAAACTTGTTGGAGCTCTGTGGATTGAAGGCTCTGTATGGAATCTCCCCCAGCCTCACTGAGGAACCCGAGCAGCCCCCTTGCCCTGCTGCTTGCTGCCCTCCGCCTGGTATGCCCTGTAGCTTCATGGGCACATCCTTTCCTGCTTCCTCCTCCAGTCCCTGGAAAGTGCTTCTTCAGAGCTGATCGCCTTCCATTTTTGCCCCACGGGCTCTGGGTGGATGCGCTGGCCACGCTGTGTGTGTGCTAAGGCTCTCTTTTTCTCCAGGGCTGGGACTGTGGAGTCAGCTCCGGGTGACTGGAGTCTGGTGTATAGTAGCCCTTAGTGACTGAGCACCACCCCACGTATTCCCAGACACCCTCGTTCTTGGACTGAGAGTTAGATCTTATGGGAACCTCAGCT
Source organism: Glaucomys volans (assembly GCA_020662805.1). Classification (NCBI taxonomy): domain Eukaryota; kingdom Metazoa; phylum Chordata; class Mammalia; order Rodentia; family Sciuridae; genus Glaucomys; species Glaucomys volans. The sequence goes on along the minus strand of JAJEJO010000856.1, from coordinate 327,177 downwards.
ATTAGGTTAGCATAGCTCATTTTGCAGAGTGACTAGTTTGTGTCCACACGCTCACCCTCTTAGTGCGACCAGCAGTATCTTGGCAGCTTGAAAAGAGAGTGCCAACTGGGTGTGCAGAACAGTGGAGGTTTCTTTATTGTTGAGACCTGTTAGACACTGCCCCTTCCCCTGGAGTGACCCAGTGTCAGTGAGGCAGGAGCAGTGGTCCACACATGAGACGTACCAAAATCTTCAGGGCGAGCCCAGACTTGGCAGGCTCAGGGGAATTGCCTCTACCTTGTGAGCAAAGCCGCTGCAGGCCCCTTGGCCCCAGGAGAGGCAGGTGCTCTCACCAGCTCTGAACTCAGGACCTCACAAGTTGGGATCTTAGCGGGTAATTGGCACCTTTGCTGTCTCTTCAGAGAGAAGGGAGCTCCCTAGGAGCCCCTGACTGCCTTCACTGGCATGGAGGGGGCAGGGAAGAATGCTGTCAGGATAGGTGCCACCCCCTGTCCTGCCTGCCTTTCTTATTTGTGGTACCAGGGATTGAGCCTAGGGTGCTCTAGACACATCCACAGCCCTTATTTATTATTTTTTGAAAATAATAGGTCTTGCTAGGGTCAGCTGTGAACTCCTCCTGCCTCGGCCTCAGTGGCTGGGATTACAGGCATGTGCCTCCATGGCCAGCCCCTTTGTCTTTCTTTTAAATAGGAATTGTACTTAGTCCTGCATTGGGTTCATGAGTGACCAGTTGCTCCTCTTTCTCCTTCTGTGTTGGGATTAGGGGCTGCATTGTGCCAATCACTACTTTCAGTCAGTAGGCTTCTCTGGTTATAGACCAGTGTTGGCAGTTGCCACCACTGAGCACTTGGGGTTTAGCTCTCTCCTCAATACCTCTCACATTAGGCTCACATGTGTAAGCCTAAGCGTGTGTGTGTGTGTGTGTGCACGCACGTGCGCACATGTGTGCACACATTCCCTTGTGCGAAAGTGTCTGCTCTTGTCAGGTGCTCAGTTGTAATCGTTTCTAAGCTGGTTTTGGGTGCTGTGCTATTTGCTAGGACATACCCAACCCATCCATTCAGTACATATATATTGAGTACCTACTATGTGCAGGTACCTACTGTGTGTTCTGTTGTAGACACAGTGGATGAATTCCCACCTTGGTGGAACCTAGCTTCCATTCAGTTCTCTAACTTGACCAGAGGAGTACAGTGCCCAGAGCACCTGGTTTTAGTAATTCCTGGGTCTCCTGCTGGTCCCACCCCTTCCTTCACCACTGGCCTTAAATGCCACAGCTTCCTGTTCCTTGTTCTCAGGAAGAAACGTAGCTCACAGAGGGCTGGGTGACATAACTAGGGGAGCGTCTGAACATAAAGGCTTTGTGCCTTTGCTGTCCAAGTATTTTAAAACTCATCCTGTTTTATAGCTTGCTGCATTTTAATTCTGTCACACTCTTAGGGCAAATGCAGGTTTCTTGCTAGCGATATACAGTGTTTTGGTTTATTTGCCCTTGGCATGTCACTTGTTTGCCCTTTACTCTGTTCCAGCCCAAGACTGTTTGTTGTTGATTTCAGGACAATACCAGGAGTGTATCTTAATTTGTGTCCAGGTGGGGCGGGTGATCACCGGATCAGTGTTAGGGCCCTGACTTCCTTGCCACTGCTGAACTAAGAGCTGACCCTGTGGGTCTCTTTTTGTGGTAAGAACACGTGCCGCCTCTTGTTCGCTGCAAGTGGTGGGCTGTCAGAGGGCGCCACACTTGTCACTTCCTTTCCTGTCGTTGTCCCTCACCCACAGGGATGCACTTCAGGAACTCATTGGAGGCCTGAAACTGCGGATAGTACAGGACCTGATAATTTAATGCCTTTTTCACCTTAACTAAGTACTTTCTGTGCACTGAGGCCACAACTTTTGCAGTTTGCGGTATGACAGCAAAACTCGCATACATTTCTTTTTCCTTCATGATTTCACAGATAGAAGGTTTGTTCTTATGGTGGATCTTAGCAACTTCAGTGGATGATGTTTTTTCTTTTTCAGCTTAATAAAAGCTGAGCACTTTCGCTTTTTCACTTATAGAACACACGTCCCAGCTTCTCTTGGCACATCTGAATTGCCAGCTTCACTACTTCTGTGCTTCGTTCGGTTCATTATTAAGTAAAGTAAGGCCTCCTGGAAGGCAAGCGCTGGGGTGCTCCCAGTCGTCTGCTCACATGGCCAACTTCCTCACGCTGCTCAGAATGGCACTCAACTTAAAGCTTACGAATGGTTTGTTTCTGAAGTGTTCTGTTTAGTATTTTCAGCCTGCTATTGGCTGCAGGTCAATGAAACTGTGGAAAGCTAAGCCATGGATGAGGACAGCTGTGTTTCCAGCTGCATCTGCTTAAATATCCTTGAGATCCAGGACCCTGATCTTTTTTTGCTTGTGAGGTTGGCCTTCTGCACCCACCTGGTGCCTCCCAGCGTGGTGTTCTCTCCCTTTGCCTGGCTGCCCACCTGCTCTTCATCCAGTTGTCCTGTCAGCGAGGTTTGTCTGCCTTGCCTTTTAAAACCACACTTTATAATTCAGCATGTTTCCCTGGGTTAACACATTGATTAAAAATAGTGTCTCATCTGTGGTGCTTGTGATCAGAATCAGAATGATCCAAGTTTATAGGTAGACTGCACCCAGTGAGCGGGAGGTGATTAAGTGACCACTGATGGTTCTGTTGGTGATGGGAGGGAGTGTGCGTTCCTTCTGAAGCCTGTTATGGCTGTGTGTGCTGCCGTTCCTCCCCAGGGTTCACCCTTTTCACCTGCAAGACAGGTTCCAGGATGCTTCTCTTTCTGGTGGTGAGTGCATCTGGCATGGGGCAGGCACGTGGGAGGCACTCAGTGGGTCTTAACCACTCCCCTGTCCTGTGCCCTGTCCCCGCAGCACTTCATTGAGCCAGTGGAGACTTCCCTGCTTAACTGGATGACCTTCAGGCTTGGTTTGGATAGCCAAAATGCCAGCTCCAAGTGCGTTTAAATGTTCAAAGCCCAGCAACAACAAAATAAAACAGCAGCAGATCATGGAGGCCACTACTCCCTGTCCCTTGTTTTTCCCAGCCTCAAACAGAGACCGTGTTAATTTTGATTGCGTGGATGTGCTCAGACATTGAGATTTGAATGCAGTTTCACAGTAGCTCAGACAGCGTGACCACATTATCCTGCTGGCAGTTTGTTGGAATCCTCGGCCAAAATGTTGTGCTCAGGGACCTCATCTTGCAAAGCCGGAATGTAGTCATTTCCAGCACGATGTCTTGGGGGAATGTTGTTCTTCCTGTTGAGACTTCCTCCTGACACTGAAATGTCCTCTTCACACAGTGATGTGCTCCTATTGCTTTCGAGGAAGGATGGTGGAGGTGTCTCGGTGGAGATGCTTTATTCCTAGGAGTTGCTGAGTGGAGAGGGCCTGGCTGAGCTGCCTGCTGCTTGGGTCCTGCAGCCTGGTGTGGTCTGGAGGGTGCTTCCCAGTGACCACATCTCCCGTGGTTGTCTCCACACCTCTGAAAATAACAGATACTTGTTACCAAGCTTGTGAGCCTACCTGCCCTTGCCAGGATGTTTGCATCTGCCTCCTGACAGCCTCCCTGTCTTCTCAGTGCCAGTCTTCCCCAGCAGTGTTGGAGTGACCTTTCAGAATGCAAGTTTGATCACATAACTCTCCTGCTAAGATGTGTTTCTGACTCCTCGTGCTCAGGATCAAGGCAAACTCTCTAGTTCCCTGGGACTGGCTCCCATAGAGCCCTGCTTTGGCACCTAGTCACTTTGAGGTGCCATATGGGCCCTGATGCCACATGCCCCTGCCAAAACAGGCCTCACCCTCTCCCAAATTTTGCTTGACTGCTACTCCCTTTTTTTTTTTTTTGATATTTGCTTCTAGTCCCACATGCAGGAGTCTTTTTCATTCCTCCTGAGTCAGCGTGAGGTGCTGGTTCTGCTGCGGATTGGGAAGGAGATGGTTCTTTTGCACTGTTTCCCATGCGCGGCTGCAGGAAGGTCTGACTTTGGTTTATGATTCTGCTCACGGTTTGGCTTGCTGAAGGATAATGCATATTAAGGTGTTGTCTTTTTTTTTTTTTTTTAAACTAGTTTGGGGATACAAACAGAAGGCAAATTATCTTGATTATTTTGAGGCACATAGGAAGAGGGCAGAGAAAGGATATAATGAAAGTTCCAGGGGCGCCTTGTACTTATTTTAGCACTTCACAGTTCTGGAGCCAGGGCACAGCCACTATCTCCTCCACCAGGGGAGGCTCTGTTGGGGAAGTTAAGTCATGCTGTGGTGCCTGGTTGCCTGGGTTCAAGTTGGGCTTCCCCATACTGGCTCGTGACCTTGGGCAACTCACTCCTGCCTCCCGATCCGTGCAGTGAGACTGATGACAGCATGCACCCTGGGTTATCAGGAGCATCTGAGCTGTGTGCCTATTTGTTGGGGTAGTAACGTGCTGGCGCACGTTAACTATGGGATGATCCTTGGCTCTCTGGGTGCTCTGAAGGCTCAGGTGGACCTGGCCTTAGTTTATTGGGGAGGCAGCCAGGGTTCCTGCATGTTAAGTGACCTCCACGTCACAGGCTTTAGATGTCGAGAAGAGTCACAGAGCCTCTGACTCCAGCCCCTTAGTTTCTTTTTAAAAATTTGAGTTATTATTAAAGTATAACTTAGCTCCCTAAGCCTTCAGGGCCATAGAAAGCACTTCTGAACTAGGTTATCCCACCAGAACTTAGGTTATCCATTCCTGTGGCTTCAGCCCTTGGCTGAGACCTTACAGAAGTAATTTGAGGGCTGGGGTTGTAGCTCTGTGGGTGAGTGCTTGTCTAGCCCATGTGAGGCCCTGCAATCCTCAGCACCCCATAAAAATAAATTAATAAAATAAAGGTATTGTGTCCCTTTAAAACTAAAAAATATATTTAGAAAAGTAATTTGAGCGTTGGGTTGATTCTTTTAATTGTGTCTGTGGTTTGGCCTCTGTTGGCCTGTGAGTCTGTGGGCATGCCTTTCCAGGAAGTCACCCCAGCGGTGGTCGAGGTTCTTTCATGGTCTGTGACTTCGATAAGGGAGAACCGTGCTGTGAAGGGAGAGGTGTCACTAGTTTTTAATAATCTGCAAACAACATATTTTATTAATAAAATGTTTAGACCCGTCTTAAAACACAACACATTTTGCAGTGATTAACATATTATACTCTATGAAAGTTTATTATTGAATATTCAAGCCAAAATGATAAAGTCTAAAATATGCCTAATCAGTTTCATTGCAAGTTACTACTAGCATGTGGATAAAAGGAAAAGTGTTATACCTGAAAGCAGTGGGCCTTGAGGGCTGGCTGTTTTGTACCACGGCATCACCTCCAGGTCTAGCCATGGCCCACTGCTAGGCCCTGCTGCCTAGCCTGGGGGCATGCGCTGCAGGTGCGGCATCTTGGTCTTTTGGGCTCTGACTTTACTTTCCGATGGAGAACTTATTTCCATAGTTGAGGTTTGGCCTGCCTCCTGCAAGGCTTCCTCTGTGCCCCTTTGACCCCATCCTTCTTTTTTTTCTAAAATGCCCATTAGTGTTTCAAAAATGGTTATCTTTGCAGGCAGGTCTTGTACCAGACCTTCAGTTGATGAAGGGTGACTGAGTTATCATTATCGAGAGCTATCAGAGGACTTCTTCCTCTGAAAGGGTAGACAGAGACATTTTGAAACATTTTGAAAATTGAATTTTACTGTTGAGCAACATAGTGTGGTGGGGAGCTGATGTAGCTGGGAGAGGTGGTGCAGAAGGAAGGTTCCATAGTTATGCGTCATTGACTGGGCTGGTGCAGTCCCTGTTCCTGTGTGCTGGCTCTCCCAGCTGGTGGGACAGGAAGACCTCCTGGAGTTGCTCTGAGGACGGCCTGGCTGCGCCCTGTGGGTGTGGATCAGGTTGCATTGGCTCCCTTGGCCCAGTCTACAGCTGAAGAGGCTGGGTCAAGGGAGCCAATGCACCCTGTGTGGGGGTGAGACTTGTTCACATTCCACCAGGATTGTGCTCCCTCCACTGTGCCTCCCGACGGGGACCTGCTCACTCACTCTTCTACTGATCTTTACACATGGGACCTGTTTATGCTCATGGATCCTTTTCACAGGAATTGGCAATTGAGTTTTGTTAATTTGTTCATGTTTTTTGCACTGTGAAACAAGGCCTTCTCTCTCCCGTGCAAGGTAGGCAACAAGATCAAATCCAGGCTCTAGAGTCTATTTACTGTGTGACCTTGGGCAGGTTGCTTAGCCTCTCTTGAGTCTCAGTTTCCACATCTTCAACTGGGGATAGCACTGAGCTCATGTGGGGGAAGAACTTAGCTTGTGCTCAGTGCACATTGGCTCTAGTGAGAACTGGTGCTGAGAACTGACAGCGGCCTGGCTGCTGTCCTTCCTGCATGCCGAGTGAGGAGGTTGGGCAGGTGAGGTCATACGTCCCAGCAGCCCCTCTCCGCAGACCGCACTCTCGAGCTGTGTGTAGGGCAAGGCGTGTTATTGGCTGCGTTGCTGAGGATTTATTTCCAGCTGTGACGTACAGATGACAGTGGGTGTCCAGGCTGTAATGGATCTTGTGTTTAAGGTTTCCATTGTCACGGCTCAGCGGAGCCCTCCCTTGGCCCGCCCCTCAGTTTGCTTCCTCTGGCTCCAGAGTGTGACTGCATCGGCCCCCATCACCTGCCAGCTCTGATTTGGTGGCTGTGAGCTGCAGCCTTGGAGCTGCTGGCAGGTTGGCCTTAGGAGAAGCGAGGCACTGGAGCTTGCCAGCACAATTTGTGCTCTGATTAATTTATTTAATCTAACTATCTTGTATCAACCTGCGAGGATAATTATGCACAAATTACTGTTTAAACTTGCAGCTTGTCGCCCTTTCAACAGCCCCCTGCCTATCCATTGCTCTCCCTGACGTCTGAGAATGGTGTTTCTCCTCTTCCCTCCCTGAGATGCCAGCTCTCTAACGTGAATACTCTGGTTTGAGCTAAAAGCTTTTAAGAAAGGAAAAGTACTGGTTTGCCTTCTGATGCCATAAGTCACATCTCACAGGTTGAGAACGGGCCCCTTTTATCTTCGCATGCGAGTTAAATTTCATTTTCTCTCAGCAGTGAGGTTCTGTAGCTGGCTGCCACCGCTGCTTCTGTCTTTCAAGTCAAGTGGGATTTTCGGAATGGGGCTGGAGCGGTGCATGGGTCCTTGAGGCAGGGGAGGTGGTGGGAGTGGCGTGGCGGACACACTCACCAAGTGGCTTCTGCTCTGTTGAGTGTGAGAGGGAAGGTGCCTCATTCTTCTTTGTCCCACTGTGAAACTGTCAAACCAACACCGTCAAAGATAATTTTCAGACACCATGATTGTAAGGTGTGTCACGATTTTAGAACGTTTTAGAATAAGTGAAATACGGCATTGATAATGGGCTGACTGTAAAATCCTTAGCTTTTCAGACAGTTTCATTGAAACTGTAGAGATGTGGATTTGGAAAGCCAGACACTCATCACTCAGTGACCTTCATGTGACCTTCCAGGTTACTGTAAGAGTAATGCAGCTGTCCCTCTGTGAGGTAGGAAGAGGGGAACTAGTAGCCTTATGTATGAGAAAACTGGAAGAGATGGGTGGTTTCCGTTATGTCACATTTTTTCTATCTGACTTTCAGATGATCACATTCAATGTATTTTCACTCAACTTAGTGTAAAGTTTTTATTTTTAAAATTGGTGGTCAAATCTCATATAATCTTAGTGCTAAAAAATAGTACTGTAGTTTGACGGTGTTTTTCTTTAGGACAGAAAATTGTACTGTGCTTATTACTGTCACTTTGGGCCACATGGTGATGTCTCCGTCACCATCACACCATCTTCATCATCAAGGAGGGCATCGACAACTTGAGCATCTAGAAGGAAGATCAACTCAGGAAGTCTCTTCATTTTCATGAGTAATGCTTGGGACCCCCTGCTAGAAAATCACGGGCACAGGCAGAATTTTCCAGGCATTAGCTAATTTAGTATCTGGGAAAATGGAATTCTGCCCTCTCACTGGCTTACATTTATCCTCGGGTAAATGAAGTTTAGTAAGCTCCCGCCTCAGTTATTATGGTTATTTTAGGCAGAAGGAAGCTGGCTGCAGATGTAAGAGAATATTTGAATGCCACACTGTTGTGCCTGTGTTCCAGGCAGCCCAACTGGGGTCCCTCTTAAAGGCACACTGAGTGCTTTCACACCTTCACTAGTTTCACCAGGGCTGTCGATCGTCCCCCCCACCCTTGCAGGCCACAGCCCAGATTCCTCTTTCATGATCTCCTTTCTTCTCCCGGGGTGAATCAAGTCCCTTGAGCATGGTAGTCCCTGCTGGCTTGTCATCGAGGCTTGGGAAGGAAATGCTTTGCCCGAAGCCAAAGAGCTCTGAGGTGTGGGCACTAGGCCCTTTCCACATATTCTCCATCTCTGCCAAGGTCCAGGAGACCCACGCAAGCCCAGCCCTTTAGAAAAGCCCTGTGTGATGGAGCAGCCTGAGCATTTTGCCGGTCGATGCTCGGCCGAGGCTCGTTTTTGCTTGGTCTTGGCTCTTGGGGTTACAAGGAAAACATTCACTTTGAGTTAGCCAAGAAGGAGTATTTGTTGGGTATTTTATGGAGAAAAGGGTAGGCAAAGCAGCCAGACCTTCCAAGGGCGACTCCTTTGTGGGTCTTGGCATTCCAGGGTCCCATGGTCCCTTATCCCTGCCTCATTGTGCATCTCCATCAGCTCTAGCTCTTCTGATTGTTGGTAGGTGCACTTGGAGCAAGGTGGCCTCATGACCTCCTTTCCATCCCTCAGCTTGGGCATGCAGTTGCTCACTTCTCAGGAGATAATCTGCAGCCAGCTGTGTTTGGTCACTGTCTGTGGCGTTGGGGCAGCAGTTCTTATAGATTGGGGTCATGCTAAGCTGTCCACGGCTTCTGCAAGGTCCTCTCACTGTGTTTGCACTTTCCCTGCTTCTTGGAAGTCGGAAAGTTGCTTTTCTGAAACAGCTCATGGCTGCTTGGAAGTTGGTGATGTTTCCACCTGGCTGTGCATCTTATTGTTGGGTGGGGGTTGGTTGCTGTGTACTTACCATGCATCAGCTTTACGGATTTGAGCTATGCTCTTCCATTTTCCTATTGTGGCTGCACCAACTAGGCAAAGTGCCAGCATTTGTCCTCCTTAATGAGGTTACCAAAATGAAGACATAAAGCAGGCAATACACCCTGATCATTGTGGTGGAAGTTATACCAATTATGTTGCAGGGTGAAATCGCAAGCGTAGGTGCGGAGCAGTCCAGCATGAAGACCAAGCCGTGGTCCCTGCCGGATGCCCTGTTCAGCTGTTTCTGCCACTTCTTCCTGGTGTCCTGGACTGAGTTACTTGATCTCTTGGTGCCTCGCTTTAGCAGCCTCGTTGGGTCATGGTGATGGTGTCTGGCACGTAGGGAGGGTGCAGTAAGTAAGCTGCTCTTGCCAGCGTTGTTACCGCCCCTTCGGGCTGGGGTATTGGTGTCATCTGTGGATGTCTGGTTTTGGCTGCCTTGTTGGCTCTGGGGAGTGAACAGGTGACGGGGAGTCCTCTGTACCTTGACGTTAATCCACACGCTTTACCCTTCCTAATGTTCTGTCTTGGAAGCAACTTGTCAGTGCCGAGAGTGAGTGTGAGGCGTCTTAATAGCAGATTTCATTTGTGGTTTAGAGTATGAGTTGACCCACATCTAAATCCTTCTTGATCTAACCGTCTTTGCTGTCCTGTTTGATCTTGTAAATATTAATTTAGTCTGTTTGTACATGTGGTTTTCAGTGGTCCCAAGGTTAATTACTGCATTTTGCTTATAAAGTAGTCATCAGAGGCTGGGCACCTTGTGGAGGACGTAGAACGGACTTGCAGTCTGCGCTCAAACTCGGTGAGCACCAGTGAGGAAGGGCTGTCCAGCTGCACGTAGATTGGGCTGAAGAAATTCCTGCTCTAGTTCTTCGTTTTGAGAAATTCTTGGGCCAGTACTAATTGTTTGATACCTTTTCTCATTCGTTGGCATAACTGGGGGATGCCAGACTTTGTCTCCTCTCAGGATGCTCAGTGGGGTCCTAGCATGGTCATTTAGGATTATGTCTTGAGGGCCCATTATATGCAGTCATATGCTTGACCTTGGGGACCTAGAACAGGACAAGGCCCTGCAGTCACAGTGCTTCCAGGACAGTGAGAGGAAGGCAGCGATGCAGGTCCACATGGTACAGGGTAGAAGGTGGTAGGGACCCTAGGGCAGCTAAAGAGAGGCCCTGCTGAGCTTAGCGGGCGAATCCTGGTGGGTACATCTAAGAGACAACTAGGGAAGGGCACCGGTGGCCCCAGAGGGATGTGTGGTGATCCTGATGGACAAACCCAGGTACAGGGAAGAGGATGGGAGAACATTCCAGGTGGGAGGCCAGTTTGAACAAAGATTATAAAAACAAAAACCAAAAAAATACTAGGTTCTTAAATTTCCAGTATTAAGAAATTAGATTCACATATTACCATTTTAATTTTTTTGCCATATTTCCAGGCTATCTTTATTTTAATATCTTTAAAGGTAGATTCACATTTTTGAATACATTCTTTTAAAAAGGAAACTTTGTCACTTTATCTATTAATTATATATATATTTTTAAAATAAATATTATAATAGATATGTAGTCACTCAAATGGAAACCAGGCCCCCCTGGGGACCACCCAGAAGGCACCCTGCATACTTTAGTGAACTCTGCATTCAGCTAATGAGACTCCACCGTTTTGCCTGGAATAAAGGTCCGTGAAGGAGAAGGGCAGGAGGGCCAGGCAAGAAGGTGGGTGTAGGAACCTGAGCTGCAGCTGGGCTGTGGGTCCAGGACCTGCTTCTGCCATTTCCTAGCTTTGTGACTTCAAGGTGTTCAGTGTCTCTGTGCCTCCGTTTGCTCATGTGAAATGGGATTGGTGCACTGTCTGCGTCATGGGGTGATTGTGAGGGCCGAGGTGGTGTCTGTAAGTTGCCTACTCCACCTGTGGGTGCTTGGGAAGCCCTCGCTGTGTTTCTACGGAGGGAAGTGCTCCATGCTCTCACTCTGGTGTGCTGTGTTCAGCGCCTCCGTGCCATCCTGAAGAAATCAGCTCCTACCACCCAGTTGCCTTCTTTGTCCTTCCGTGCTTTTCTCTGTAGCCAGCCGGCTCAGGTACCCGAGCAGCCGTGCTGTGGAATCAGTAAGGAGCACACTCAAGAACAATGGAGTGGGCAGGTAATTGCAGCTGATCTGGAGTGGGGTGCTGTCTCTCTGCATTTGGGTTTGGCTGGGCTTTGCTGTGGAGGGCTTTTTTGTGTGTGTGCATTTAAGTTCTGCCTTTGAAATGTGACTTCTATGAAGAGTTATTAGGCTTCATCCCGAGAGCTGTTGTGTACTTCAAAACACGCAGCTTGCATAACTGCCAGGTAGCCACTGAGTGGAATTAATCTTATTATTAAACCTCAGAATAGAGGCTATTTGCAGATTAGATGACAGATCTTCTCCAGGATGCTTTGTGTGCTCCTGGAGTAGAAGTTTGTAGATAGATAACCAACCTCTTCGAAGGAAACAAAGAGTAAAATTGTCTGAGGCCCCTCTGTCAGAGTTGAGAGGCCCAGGGCCCTGCCGATGCTGTGTCCGGGGTGTTCCCTTTCATGTGGGAGTCTGCCTCTGCTTGTAAGAGCTACACTGCATCCTGCCCTTGCCACATGAAAGCTGATGTTTGGACTATGTGAAATAAGTCAAGAATTGAAAGGTAGCTGTGTCATTTTCTCCTGTTGTCCTTTTCCCTGGACCACAGTTTGTGTTACGCTTATCTTTGGTGCAATTGATCATAAGCCAAATGCTCTTGTCATAGTTAAAATGGAAAGGAAAGGGACCTGTTTTGGTACCCTAGTCTCCTGCATTGGCTTTCCTCTGGACTTAGTGTGGCATGTGACATGTTTATCAGCAGAACCTTCTGTGAGGGTAGATGTGTTCTGTAGCCATATAATCTAGTATGGTAGCCATTAGCCAGCCACATGTAAACTTGGTGTACTTGAAATGTGACTGCTGTTACTGAGGAAACTAAACATTTAATTTCATTTAATCTTCATTAAGTTTAAATAGCCACATGGAGCTGATGATCCCTGTATTAACACAGATTTGGAGGCCAGAAAGAAACCTGGGCCACATTGACCAATTTTAGTCAGCTTTTCATTGTTGTGACCAAAAGATCCGACAGGAACAACTAGAGGAGAAAAAGTTTATTGGGGGTTCATAGTTTCTGGTCTCAGTCCATAGATGGCTGATTCTGCTGCTCTGGGCCTGAGGTGAACAGGACATCATGGTGGGAGAGTGCAGTGGAGGAAAACAGATCAGGATGTCACATCAGGAAGCAGACAGAGAGGGAGAGAGGTCTCATCAGGGACAAAATAACCCCTGAAGGCATGCCCTTAATGACACACCTCCTCAGCCACACCCTACCTACTACAGTTGCGTACTGATTAGGGTAAGGCCCATTCCCTGGCCGTTTCACCTCTGAATTTTCTTGTATCAACTCACACGTGATCTTTCGGGGACACCTGATATCTAAACCATAACACCTTATTCGCCGTTTTCCACTTAGCCTTGCTGTCTCCACAGACTTCATACCCAGCTCAGGTGGGATTGGGAGGCAGAACAGAGCTCGGAAGGCCAGTGGCTGTAATGATGGGACAAGAGGAAAAGCTGACCCCTGAATGAGTAGTCTCAGCCTGTGTCCAAGACAGGCCTCTTTCTTGGTTAGATTTTAGACAGTACATTTGGCATTTGAGTTAATCCTTCCAGAAATTCACATTCCAGCTATCTGTAATTCTTTCCCATTTAGGAAGGCATACTGAAATGCAAATGAGTGGTGGAAATAACCTTCTATCTGATTTAATTTATTAGTAAATAGTTGACAATCTTAGCAGTTATCAGGAACATGTGATTTGGGATGGATGTACTTCACAGTTGATTACAACCTCTGCGTTGTGACATTTCCGCTAAAAAAATCAATTAGAGCATTTACAGAAGACTGTGTGTGTGATGTGTAGTTGTGTGTATGGGTGTGTTGAGCCTGGGGTTCCTGGACAAGTAACGATGGGAGAAGCAATGGTTGAATCCATCACCTGCTCTTTCAGTCATTGCACTTGCCAAGTGCCACCCAGATGCTCAGATACTGACAGCGTAGTAACGTAGAGGCAAAGTCTGAGTCCTTGCCTCCCTCATGGAGCTTGCATCCATCTGGGGCAGACAGAAATGTAGAAGTCACATCAGGTAGTGATGCTGAGTCATTTGAAGGTAGAGTCATGTGTGCCGAAAGGCCAGAGAGCTGGGAGGGCTCTTTGGATGGGCTGGGGGGCAGGCCTAGTGAGGGGTAGAGCCCGCATGCAGGGGGCCAGCCAGAGCGCTCTGGGCACAGGGCAACTGCAAAATGTCTGGCTTTGGAATCTTTGAAGGCATTGTGCTAGAGTTGTAGCTGTTAGCATCTTTTACTGCCACAAAAGGTGCTCTTTATATCTATAGTTTATACTGATTTCTTCCTGTTCACAGGGGTGAATATAATAGGCCTGGTCCTGGTCTCCAATAGAGTGACTTTACTTGGTGGGCATCTTCAGCCACAGTCAGGTGATTAGCTGCCACCCACAGCCCTGTGGACTGGTCAGTGGTAACCTCACTGGCAGCTGCCCTCCTTGCCTGGCACCCTGACTGCCTCTTGTCTCCATCTGATGCTTACACGGAGCCTTCTGGAATCAAACTGCTCCATTTTCTGTCCTGGAGACATGGCTGTACTTTCCAAATTTCCCTTTGCCAGTGTTGTGCCTCTTGTCCAGGATACCCTTCTCCCCTCACTCCTTTCCAGATCCTAACATCCTTAAAGGCCCACTTGCCCTCACTTCTTCACGGGTGTTTCCCATGTCACCTAGTTGTAACTGGAGCCCATACCTTGATATGTGTGTTGTATTACATCTTAAATAACGTCTTGGTGTTTGTTAAGTTGGTAACAAATATGATCAGGCCCATTTCACAGTTTAAGAAATATTTTACTGATCCAGTTTCTTAGGTTGGAACTCCAGGACTCTAATGTTAGAATTAAGAGAAGTTATTTTAAAACACTGTAAACACAGACACACACACACACACACACACACACCCCAACTCTGGATTCTTTACCTTGTTTGGTTCTCTTTGAATGTCCTTGGTTTCTCTTTGGCAATGTTTTCAATTTTCTACTTTTACTGAGAACTCAGTGTGTGGTTATGGTGAAGTGGGATGCCAGGAACCAGTCTCGGTGACAGTTGGTGGACCAGAGATGAAGTACACAGCTGCAGAGAGCTCAGATTGCTTTTTTTTTTTTTTTCCCTCAGCCCTTTCTGATCAGAAGGTCCGAATGTTCTGGGATCCTCTGCTGTTTTCCTGCTTGGGCTGACCTGGTACTCTGCTAGATGATCAACCACGTCTTACCATCTTGTCCCTGAGACCTGCAAGGAGCAGGGGGGCATTGACTCTGGCTGTCCTCTTGCTCCTTGCATGCTGCCTGCCCCACTTGGGGCTCAGGGGTCACCATGGTGCTGTTGTTGTACATCTGGTTCCAAATACAAGCACATGCATACAGAATCTCATCTCAGGAACACCGAAGTTTTTCCTTGATTTTTCCCACAGTCTGCAGAGCCTGACTTAGGGCCGCACAGGATTAAGTAAGATTACCAGCATCTCCTTTCTGTCTCTCTAGTGGATCTTGTATGAATGTGTCCTAATAACTATTGATATCAAGTTCATCCCTCAAGAAGCCAAGACCGACCTTTAGTGTCCTGCTGAGGTTGCAGTTTTCTGATGTGTTTTTCTTGCAAGTAAAATCAATGGAGATAAATCTCAGGAACTTTTCCTGCACAGTGAGCTGGGTTGGCCCTGCTGCTGGGTAGACTCCTCCATCCACACGTCGCGTGCAAGGCTGTTGCACCAGCGTCGATCGGCTGATCCGCTGCTCTTAAAGGTCACGCTTAATCACATTTCAGGAAGATGGAAGAAGATGCCCCACTGCCCAGGTTCCACGGTGACTTTGTGCTTTCCTTTGCTGCTATTTGCTTTTAACAGCACATCTCTAATTCACTAAGCAGTTACGCTGTGCTTAAAGGGCAGAAACCCAGTGTGCATTTTTTATCCTGAAAATTAGTCACGGCTAGTCGGCTGTGGTTTAGAAATGGTGTGGTTTGCTCATGGAATCCTAACGTGAAGGGGATGACACCCCAGCATGCTGCCAAAGTTCTGCTCTCCACCCCTGTGACACAGGTGTTGGATGAAGGACGGGCAGCAGCCAGAGTGGGTTGGCTCCTCTGAGTGGTTGGTGAACCAAGCTGACAGGTCCAGAGGGTTCTGCTGTTGGCCTTTCATGTTAGGCATGGTGCTGTAGAACAGATGGAGGAAGGGGCCTCCTTGACAGTTTGGGAGGGCGGGGACCTTTAAGTTATGAGGAATCAAAAGAACAGTTTAGTTATTAGTGGCGTTTTGTGTGACAGCTTGACATTTTGTAATTGTCCACAGAGACCAAGCTGCTTTGGAGTGGTGTTCTTGCAAATGTGTCGTATTAATTTTTTTCCTAATAAGGAGGAATGGTCTGATGTGCATAGTTGTGAACAGTTTCACATTATTAACCATCAGCTGTAGGAGTGTTCCTCGCAGCCACTGAGGAAATGAAAGCAGTCCTGATTCCTCCACTCCCATTGCTGAGAGAAACATTTGGTTAGAGAATCTATAACATTACTTAGTACCCTAAGAAAGAACAAAAAAATTTAATGTTTTGTCTTTGAGGGTAGATGATTGTTTTTTTTTTTTCCAAAGTAAAATGTCCTTTTTATCCCAATCTGCAAAGCAGAAGGAAGGAAACAAGCCATCTCTGGTCTTACTCTAATCACTCTTGGCTTTTTATACCTTTCCTTCTAGTCTTCTCTTCCTGGTAAACATATTTGTGTTTTGCTTTGTTGTATTCATTCTTCATGCACAATGATAACTGTCCCCACCCCATTTCCTACTATTTCCTAAGATTTTTTTTTAAATGATGTTATGTGGTATTGTTAGATGGTATTCAGAAATTTTAAATTAAAAAACCTATATAGTTTCTGTACTGTTTTCCTATTGTTGGAAATTTCATTTTCCACTGTTACAAATATTGATGGGATAAACATTTTGGTTTAGGAGAATTTGCTAAGAATAGAGTCCCAGATTAAATATTGGGTCAGTGAATACTTTTACCCCCCAGGGTTTAGATGAGCTTTATTACAAAGTCATAGGTTTCCCCTTAAATCACTGCAAGGTGCTGGATGGACTAAGACACGTGGCAGGTGTGTGCACGCATATGTGTGTGTGTATGCATTTCTAAAACATATAAAGTCAAACATTTAAAAAATTTTAAGCAGTTTGGCTTTAAACTGAATGTTACCTGTGTATGGTGTTTGTCTTCTGCCATTCTGCAGATGGATACCCATCTAACCCCTGATGGTCTATCTCTTACATCATTTACCTCTCACCCTCTGCCTCACCTTGGTAGCTCGAAGTATGTGACAAGCCATGTTGGTTTGTATCTTATTTTCTCTGGAGGAGAGAATCAAAGCTCTAAAGGCACTGAGATCCCTGCAGCAAATACAGTTTCAAGACACACACACACACACACACACACGTTTATTTCTTTATGCTATGTTTTAATCCTGATACTTTTTAAACCTTGCTGTGAAAGGTACTTGGAGATGGAGTCTGTTCTCTCTAGTGCTCCAGTGCTCAGAATCTGGAAGGGCAAATGCAAAGGTGTTACCTGGACACTAGACTTTACCCCTTGTATTTCCAAGCATCGGTGGGCAGTGTTGAAATTTTAGTGGAAGATTATAATTTTTGGTGATGAACAGGCATTCAGAAAGCTGAAAAGTGATGATGTTGCTCCTTCACTGAGGAATAAAAACCTGAGATCACCTGTCTTCTCATTATCACATAGATGCCAGCACCGTAGGACTAAGAGGTGATCACCTGAAGTGGCTTCAATTCCATTAAAAAGTTGACGAACAGTTTGCTTTTCTTTCCATACACAGTTCTGCGAATTTGAACACAGGTACAGATTCATGTAGACACCACTACTGTCAGGATCTGTATCACTTCTATCCCCTCAAAAAGTCCCTTATGCTCTGCATTTGTGGGCATACCTTCCCCTCATTCATAAACCCCCAAACCATTATCTGTTCCTCAAACTTGTCTTTGAGGGAATCTTTTCCCTCAAAGTTGTCTTTTGGGGAATGTCATAGGAGTAGAATCCTTTTGAATCTGGCTTCTTTCACTTAGCATAATGCCTCTGAGATCCAGCCAAGTTGGGTTTGTCAGGGGCTCATTCCTTTTTATTGTTCACTAGCATCCAGTTTTATGGATGTACCACAGATTGTCCGTTATCTTTTGAAGGACATTTGGGTTGTTTTAAGTTTATGGCAATTTTAAATGGAGATAATATAAACATTTTGTGTGTGTGATTGTGCTTTTTTTGTGTCTAAGAAATCTCTTCCTATTCAGGTCACCAGGGTTTTCTCCTGTGTTTTCTTCTAAAAGTTGTATGGTGTACATTTTACATTTAAACCTTTGATCCATTTTGCTTTAATTTTTGTGTATGGTGTAAGAATGTAACTTCATCTTTTAACATAAGAATAACCAGTTGTCCCTGCATCATTTTTTGGAAAGATGATTTCCTCCCCACTGAATGGCCTTGATGCCTTTGTCACAGTCAGTTGACCATAAATTTACGGGTTGATATTTCTGAATTCTTAATTCCAGTCTGTTGCATGTCTTCCATGGATCTGTGTGTCTCCCTTATTTTAGCTTTGTAGAATGTGTTGAGATTGTTAAGTTCCCCCAAATTCTTATAAAAACTGCTTTAGCTATTCTGAGTCCTTTGCATTTCTAACTTTTGGGATCATCTTTGTTAAACTTGGAATATTCCATTCATTGGTGTCATCAGTTGTGTTTTCTGGACTTAACTCTCCCTCCTTTGGTGACATTGGTGACAGAAATGTTAGCCTTTCCAGATGTTCACAGAGGCTTTTTTCTTTTTTGTTTTCAAATCATTTGTCTTTTCTCTTGGTGATCCTGGTGGGATAAATTTTTGCCTGGAAGTCTATTTTCTGTTCCTGTGTCATCTCCTTTTTCTTGTTGAGCCCATCAAATTCGCTTTGAAATACCCCATTTGCTCCTCTTTATGTCTTCTATTTCTTGATTGAGATTTTCTGTTTTCCCATTCATTTCAAAACTGTTTGCCCTTACTTGTTGGGCTGTTTTTATGATAGCTTTTTAATGTCTTTGTCAGAAAATTCCAGCATTTCTCTCATGATGGCATCTTCACCCAGGTGAATTGAAATTTTCCTGATCCTTCATAAGCTGAGTAATCTTGGATTATGTCCTAGACATTTTATGTGAGAAACTTGACTCTGTTTTAATTCTACCGATAATATCGATCTTTTTGTTTAAGCAGGTATTCCACCCTGTTGGGGTCGTTCTGCAAATTTACACCAGTCTTTTACGGGTTGTGATTTCGCACTCCGTTTTGATTTCAGAGCCACTGCATGCCTATTCTGATCTGTCTCACGTGTGTCGTCCAGTGTCCAGTGTGCAACTTGGTGGTCATGGAACCCATAGTCCTGTTGTTAAATTCTGTTTTGCACTCTCTGGGGTCAAATCAATGCCTGTGCAGCTTTGGAGATAGGCCAGGAGGTCATTAACAACTTGCAGATTCACTTGCCCAAGTGCCTTGCTTCTGTGATTGCTTGGATATTTCCTTAGGGTTCTCCTTTCTGGTACCCCGGAAATCTGCAGCTTTGTTTGTCCTGCTCTGTTGTGTACTTTTACAATTGGATTTCAGACAAAACAGAAGGGCAGAGAGAATAAGAGCAGAGGTTGGCAGGGTGTTCCTCCACTCCGAGCTCCTCTGAGCAGAAGGGAGGTTTCCCTGCCTGCAAAATGCAAGACTGTTGGGCCGGGTTTCCACCATTAATTCTGTGGTCACCACCCCTACCATTGCCTGGGGGCAGGGATCTGAGAGAATGGAGAGAAGAAAACCCAGCAGGTGACTTTTCCTGCCCACAAGATTTAAAGAAATAAACGTGGGATCGCACTAGATGTTGTAATTTTCCTTCCTTCAGTGTGTCATGTGTAAGATCATATATGTGCACACCAGGCATGTGATATTCAGTTATATGAATCTACTGTAATTTCCTTTTCTCCTATTGATAGATCGACTGCCTAGGTATTTTGTTTTAAAATATGCTGTAGGGAGTGTTCTGGAACATAACATATCTTGGCATATTTGCTGTAAATATTTGTCATTAATTTCTTCAAAATTATTAACATTAGGCTTTTATTGTTTTTGCATGCATCTTCCTCATTTGCTGCCTGATTTTGATTTTGTGCAATTTGTTTTAGAAACATACACAACTTTTAAAGTTTTTATTTTGTAAAGTCTGTTGGTCTTCATTGAGTTTTCTGTCTCTTTCAAACTTAGAAAGTAGTTGTGAAGCCAGGTGTGGTGGCTGAGGCAGGAGAATCACAGGTTCAAAGCCAACCTCAGCAACTTAGTAGGGCCCTGTCCCAAAATAAAAATAAAAAGGACTGGAGTTGTAGCTCAATGGTAAAGCACCCTGGGTTCAATCCCCACCCAGTACAAAAATAAAGCAATTGTGAGATAGTCACACCTTTTTGTCCTCCCTTTATTTCCTGTGGTCTGATTGCATACCTGTAGCTCTAAATATCTAAAATTATCTTTGGTATATGGTGTGAGGGAGCACTTCAAATTAAAGCTTTTTTGGTGTGTGTGCTGGGTTGGAACCCAGTGCCTCAGACATGCTAAGCAAGTGCTCTTCCTCTGAGCTACATCAAGGGTGACCTGGAACTTGAGGTCCTCCTGCCTCAGCCCCCGCCGAATAGCTGGGGTACTGGTGTGCACCACTGCACATGGTTACTAAATGCATTTCACCAAATTAAGTAAATTTTATTTTTGCCTTGATGGCAGGCTTCTCATTAAATGAAACCAGAAATGAAAAAAATCAAATGGGTGTCTTCATTTGACTGTTCTCCACTGGTGAAATTCCACCACGGAATTTGTGGGGAAACATGCTCTGCCTTTGATCTTTTAAGCAGATACAAGATTGTCCTTCAGCTGTGAGGTCAGCAGGCGCAACTGCAAAGCAGAGAGTTAGAAACACTCAGCTTGCAGACCCAGGACCTGGCGCTGTGGGCAGAACTACTGCCAGTAGAAGGCCTGCCTGGGAAGGGTCCGCATCACCCTGCCCTCTGCTCTTGTCCTGCAGGAGAGCCTGTCATGGGCTCCTGTGCCTCGGGAGCTTCTGGTGCAGAGCTGCTGAAAAAGTGGGGGAGTGAGAAGAGCGAGCAGTAATAGAATGTTCCTTGTGCGTTATAAACCAGCAAGCACTGCGCGAGGTGCTTTTGGTTGCTTCTAACCCCAGGTGCAGCTCTGCAACACCGGCAGCATCATCCCGTTCACAAGGAGGAAGCTGAACCCAGCCAGCCAGGTGACCTGCCCAGCCTCAGCTTCTAGGCAGCAGAGCCAGGACTCGGCCTGTTCCAGACCTGGTGCCCAAGCACCCTCCTCCCCTCCCTCCCACCCGCCTTTTGTCCTTCTCTGACCTTTTCTTTTTCCTTTCAGTTACATCATGAATCACTTTAAAAATAACACTTTAAATTATCAAAGTGGCAAGTTTATTATAGAGGTTTTGGAGAATACAGTAAGTACAAGGAAGAAGGAACGCCACCACTTGGTGCGACCACGGTGTCTGTGTCTTCGTCTATGCCCATGGGCCTCCTCGTGCACGTTGCTGGCCTTGTCTTGCCCTGCCCTCAGTTGGGTGGCTGTCACCGCTCTCACAGATGCCACACTCCTTCCGTGTCCACTGTGCTGTAGAGCTTTGGCTCTCACATCCCAAGAATCTTTTTTCTGGAACCAAAACTTTTATTACTGACTGTTAGAATTCCTGTTTATATTTGTTAACTAGAAGTTTTAACAAGAAATAATTTCTCAGCTGGGCACAGTGGCACACACCTGTAATCCCAGTGACTAGGGAGGCGGAAGCAGGAGGAGCACAAGTTCAGGGTCAGCCTCAGCAACTTAGCCAGGCCCTAAGCAACTTAGTGAGACCCTGTCTCTAAATAAAATACAAGAGAATGGGCTGGGGATGTGACTCAGTTGTAAAGCAACCTTGGGTTCAATTTTTGGTATCTCCCCCTGAAAAAAAAAGAAAGAAATCATTTCTTTCTGCTTACTCTTATAGCACATATTTTCATATAGTCTCCATAATAGGGGAATCAGGGTTTGTTTTTTTTAATTAGAGGTTTTACATATAGACTCCACATATCACACGTGGAATGTGAGTATTGGCGAGGTGAGGTGCGGCCCCCGTGCTGTGGCTAGCCTTGGAGCCACAGCAGGCAGGGCGCCGCCAGGTGCCCAGCCCTCCTCAGCAGAGCTCTCTTCTCCAGTTCCTGCAGTAGATGCTACCAGAAATATTCTGAATTTTGAGTTTATTTTTATTTTCTGAAGGCAGATATCTTTATTCCTTTTTTTCAAAATGGGAAAATTGAAGTCTTAGAAGGTTAAATGAGTTGCCCAGGATCTGGCAATAAAAACTTGATTCCAGCACTAACCCTTGGGCCGCACCCTCCTCCTCTGGTGCTCATGGGATGTTCTCCTTGACCTTTACCCTCTTAATGAATATTTCTGAAGAGTAAGCGTGAACTGTTTGCAAGTGGAGCTTTTATTACTGAGATTCACATTTGCCTCCTCCTGATGTTCTTAGAAAGCTTACCCATCCCTCAGAGGCTGGACTGACTGACAGCCCGTGGAAAGCGTGTATTCCCAGCTAGAGCTGGTGAAGGTAATGTGCACGTGATTAATGGGGGCATGATCGTTCCTTTTAAACAATCAATACCATCGTTCCAGATGAATAAACATATCTTGGAAGATGGCTAGCCTTTCCAAAAATCTAATGCCGGGATTTTCCACTGGATCCAGTTCAGCTTTTTCTACTCTTTACAGCTCACACAACATTGGGCTTCAGCTGTGGGTCAGCAGTGGAGCCAGTGGAGAAATCTTGCACTAATGCTTTGTGCCGCAGAGTCCCTCCCAGGGCCGAGTCCAGCCCAGAGATGGGTGCTCAGCTTGGCTTTGGCTGCGCGGATGACTCATGGTGAATACAGATTGCAGCCACTAGACTGAGGATCCTGGGGACAGGAATCACAGGAATCTTGAGTCCCAGAGGCCAGTGGACAGTCTGTTGCTCTGGTCGTCTGTGCAGACTGTGGAGTCACACATGTCTTAACTCTGCTAGTCCTAGCTGTGTGACCTGGGACAAGGGACTTCACCTCTCTGAGCCTGGTTTTGTCATCTGTAAAATGGGGACAGCATTAGTATGCACACGCTTATGCAAAAATGAGTTTCAACAAGATATAAACAGGGTGTAAATGGGATAATTTCTCTCTAGCCCTTATCTCAGTGCTGGCACACAGTGTGTGTTAATAATTGTCGTTGCCAGTGCTGATTGTGGTTGTTATCATCGTCACATCTTTAAGTCAGCCTCGTTTGTGGAGAGGGAAATGGAGGTCCAGGTCTTACAGCCACTGGGACTGCTCAGTGGCCAGGCAGGGAGGACAGTGCCAGTCTCTGGACTTGTGTGCATAGTGCTTTCCACCCTGCCACCTGCCTGTCTCCACACATCCTCAGATCACGTTCTTGTCACCTCCTCTGGTTCTCTGCAGTGCCGGCAGATCCTAACAACAGATGGTGCTGTTTTGAATTAAAACAATTTAACTCAAGATCCATCAACTGCCAACATCAAACACCCTTAAAAGAAGGAAAGAAACTCATTATCAAGAGTATTTAAGCAAAGTAGGTATTTAATCTATCTTAATCATTTGCATTCTTGAGAAGAAGAAAGCCAGTGGCAGCTGCCACCGCAGGCCAGGCCCTGCGAATGCGCTCGCTCGTAATTGCTGCAGACTGAATGTGCCCCTTTGCTTCTGTGCCCCATGGAACTCATTTGGACTTGGGTCCTGAAGAACAAGTTTTTAAGCCATGCTGAATATTTGAATATTTGAAAATTTAATTAAAAGTAATCTTTCTTTTTTCGTATATAAATCTGTGGCTGTACATCTTCTGAGAGAGCTTTGCCAAAATGCACATGGGCACAGCAGGCCTACTGACTCCATGTAGGGTTGTGATTGCAGTGCTGGGCAGGAAGTGTGTGTTAGTCCATTTTTTGTGACTGTGATGAAATTACCGAGGCTGGGTACTCATCAAGAAAAGAGGTTTATTTTGCTCACAGCGTTGGAGACTGAAAGTCATAATAGCATTGTGCCAGCTCTGGTGAGGACTCCCATGGCTGCATCGCCTCATGATGGGTGGCAGCATAGTCGCAGGGGTACGTGCGGGAGGGAGAGATCAGTAGCCAGACAGGAAACCAGAGGGCAGTTGGGGAGTTGTCAGACTTGTTCTTTTGTGACAGCCCTCTCTTGAGGGTCAACTTGGGTCCAACATGAGCTGCCTTAATCCCTTCTGAGGGCACTACTTTCAGTGACCTCCCTCTGAGTCCCATCTCTCAATGATCCCAGCACTTTCTCTTTTCTCCACGCTGAGGATGACCCCTGAACCCTCGGAGGACATGCTCATACCACATGCAAACCTGGCCACAGGGAACAGGCGAGCTCCGTGGGCACTGCTCCTGGGTAGCTCATGGGTAGCAGGGCTGGCACAAGTCCCCATAGGCTAAACGAGCCTTCAGTGCTGCTCCCCTTCTGCAGGCTGTACTGAGTTCTTCCTGAAACCCAGGGTCCACAGGATCGGCCCTTCTGTCCAAATCACAGAGCCCATGTGCGAGGGGGCGCAGAGGTGTGAGCGAGGGAAGGCACAGCCTGTGGCACCTTCCACTGCTCACCTGGAGCCTGCCTGCTGCACTGCCCAGGCCCACCTGCTCCTCCCCTCTGCCAGGGAGCCAGCTTCTTTTCTGCCCTGCCCTGGGCTCCAGGGACTGAAGGACAGGAGGCAGTCCTCAGGCGCCCTCTTTTTTCTTTGATTTGCATGTTTAGTTGTACATAATAGCTGTGTTCATTCGGGCCTGGAATGCAGTGTCCTCCTTTTAGTGCCAGTTCCCTTTTAACCTGCCTTTGTTCTCCAGATTTCCCCCCAGGCCCTCTTCTCCTTTCCCTCCTCTTGCTCTTCCCTCCCCTTTGCCCTCTGGCTGGGGATGCAGCTTAACCCCACAAGCATCAGTGGTCTGAAATGAGCAAGAGGAAGGGTGAGTGAAACTGCTACTTGGCCCTTTCTGGAAATTCCTGCATGTGAAGGTGGAGTTGAGCACGTGTGTGGCACATGCCAGTGCAAGAACCAGAGTGCTGGTTTGTCACCATTGATGCCCCTTATTGGGACTTGCCCTTGATCCAGATTCCAGCTCGATGAGCTAAAAGGTCCCGGTGTAGAGAAGCTCCATCTGCTCCTGGCTGAGAGCAAGCACGCGCTTAGCGTTGGTCTACTGTGCCACAGTTTGGCCACTGTACAGATCTGAAGCCCTATTTATAGCTTTCCTGTGACATTTGTACGGAGGCTGACGGCGCCTCGGCTCCACCAGTGCCTTCTCCATGCCCGCCTCTCAGCCCGACTGTTGGGTTCGTGTGTCTTAAACAGCTGTTCTTCAGTCACCTGCCCTGAGGTTTCTACCTAGTTTGGTTTAACTGCTCTCCCACAGGGAAGTAAAGCAAAAAGGTGACGGCATTTTCTTTTTAATCTTTCAATAATTCATCTCCCCGCCGCAGGGAAGAGATTGAGGCTTCCAGTGGCTTGAAAGGCGGGGCTTTGTTTGGTGTCTTTTGCCCCTGTGTGGGGACGACCGTGCGGAGCAGACCTGATGAAACGACGGGCGATCAATTTGTATCTGACAGCATTTTGAAAAGTGATGTGTAAGTAGTTGGTACTGGTGCGAGTGTGAGTGAGATTTATCATATCATAAAGTCTAGGCGAAGGGGAATATTGTGTATTTTCTCTTTATCAAAATGTCCTACTTTTTTATTGACATTTTTCCCCCTTCTATGGTCCCGTGAAAGAAAACAAACAAGAAATGGAACCATGAAATCTCAAAACAATGAGAAAGGCCACAGAGGGGCTGTCTTTTCTGTAGGAGGAGCCTGTGGTCACAGGGGTGAAGGGTGACCCATCTCCAGTGAAAGCCCCTGGAGTCAGGGTCCAGCCTCTGGTGGCCTTTCCCTGCCCAGGGCCAGCACTGGGATGGTGGGTATCGTGGGGCAGCTGCACATTGGGGGACCAAGGAGCAGGCGCACCTGCCTCCAGTCCCTCTTCTGTTCTTTCCTAGGACACAGTGTGCCCATTTGCTCTCCATGTGACTCGCTGGAAATATGTCTGCCATCAAGTGTATGCTGGACTCAGGGTAGCCTTTGAAGTGGGATGGACGGGGTGAGTGTCTTCCTGTGTGTGAGATGGAGCAGGTCCCGGGACGGGGCTGTGGCCGCGGATCAGGACCGCGCTGAGGCTTGTGCGCTGGGTGCTCGTGCACGTGGCTCCTCCACAGCCACACACCTGTGTATTGTTGTTAATGCCTTCATTTTAGAGGTGAGGAAAGAAAGGTGTGTCGAACTTACGTCACCGTGGCGTGGTGCACCTGGCCCTAGTGCTTTTTTGTCACCAGCTCCTGAACTCTAACGTGGGTAAATGACAGGATGGTCGCTACGGTAAAGTTCAACATTTATATGTTGGCTCGACTGAGTTCTTTGTGGTTTCTTGGCTTTGAAGCTTGGAAGGTTCCTCTCCACTTAGAAATCATTGAATATTCCATCAGAAGACACATTGGCATATGGTATTCCTCACCATCTAGAAGTCCAAGTTGAAGCCAGAGGGACCAGACTCACACTATTAAATCGCTCTTCAAACTATTCTTAAACCTGATTGACCTCCGTGTTCTTGTCCTGGTCCTACCATGGACTTGCTGGTTCTCCCTGCTCTAGCGCCTGTCCTTCAGCAAGGGCAGTTGAGTCTCCTGTCCCCTGCAGTGGAAACTGTCTTGCCCAGAGTGAAGTTGGTGATGGCTGCCCCAGTCCCTTAGTGCCTGTCCTCGCCCTCTGCCCTCTCTGCTCCAGTCTTGGCTGCTCGCATCTTAGCTGTTAGCTGATGTGCCATCCTTTCAGGCAGGCCCTCCTCTCCCCCTGTGGGGCTCTGCGCTGACTCTCCTGCCTGATAGCCCAAATATTTGAACCCTCATTTTCCATCTTTGCTCACCATCTTGGCAAGCACTATATTTGACATTGCAGCTCCCCACTCTACGTCCCCTCCCCACACACTTTAAAAACCACGACGCACTCATCTTCGGTACACCGTGCTCTCCATGAAGTTCTCGTCTGCAGCCCGTGCTCGGAGGTGGCGCTCTTGTTTATTTCGCTGGTGTTGCGCAGGTGCTTAGACAGGTACTCGGCCCACTTTAGGGAGTGGCCCATAAATATTTGGTGGATGGATGGGTGGGAGTGTAGCCTCGGTGAAGCCACTTTCTCTTTGGGTCTTTAAAAAAAAAGTTAAGTAAAATAGTTTGTACTGGATGAGATGCCATAATCTCCCAGCTCTAACTTCTGTTGACTCTGCCTCTGGGTGTGGTGGTGTGGCACTCAGCCACCCTCACCCACCCCAGCACGTGGGCTTCTCCGAGTGGGGAGGATCTAGCTGGTGTTGAGAGGCAGGTGACATGGCAGTGATCTCCAGCTCTCCAAGCTCATCTCACCTCTGGGGAGCGATCTTGCTCTGGGCCAGCCAAACCTTCCACGGAAGAGTTGCTTCTGCCTGGGCTGCAGCTGCTCGGCAGAAGCCCTGCCCGTTTGGCCCCTTTTCTTGTCGTGGTGTTTCCTGGAGACTGCAGTGCTGATGTCCTCTTCCCATCGCATGTGCAGCCCAGGTTTCCTCCGGGTGCCTCCGGAGCCCGCCGAGCCATTGTTGCTGTGGGTTTGTTTGCACATTGCACCGCCATCTGTTCCTCTCCCATCCAAGCTCTCGACTCGGAACCATGAATTGCCAACGGCGCCACGCATGTCGGTGGCTTACTGTTTGTTTTTGAACTAGTCTTTCAGCTGTTAGAACCAGTGTCTGGGAAGCCTAGCTGATGCTTGGTTTGTGTGGGCGCCCTGGGCGGGGACTTGCCCAAGGAGCAGTCTCAGGTGTCCGACTCTGCTGCGCCCTGCAGACCTGTCCTGTTTTCATCTGAGGGGACGCCACTC
Source organism: Glaucomys volans (assembly GCA_020662805.1). Taxonomy (NCBI): domain Eukaryota; kingdom Metazoa; phylum Chordata; class Mammalia; order Rodentia; family Sciuridae; genus Glaucomys; species Glaucomys volans. The sequence continues at coordinate 299,872 of JAJEJO010000856.1, read as the reverse complement.
AGAGGGTTGTTTGGGTAACCCCAGTGGTGGCTCGTAGCTCTGGGTGGTACTGGTTTGCTCTGTGACTGCGGCCTAGCCTCTCCCTGGTGAGGGCATGTGAGTGGAGCAGTAGCTGTGGAGGCTGCTCCTCCCTGGCGGCATCTCTCGCTGCCTACCTCCTTCCTGTGCGCAGGACCTGTCCCTGGCGCTGTGCTGGGAGGTTCGCCTTCTTCAGCGTGTCAGGTCCCTGCTTATATCTGCTTCACATGCTGTTCCTTCTGCCCGGCACATACTGGTGTGTGTTTTCCACACCCGTGCCTTCCTTTTGTGTCATTTGTCAGAAAGGTCATTACTTTTTAGTTTAGGACTTATCCATTGAATGCGGTCTGTACTTAGAGGCAGAAGCTCCCTGCCTGGCACCCAGTAGCACCGGGCCTGGAAGTAGAATCTCAGTATTTCCTCAGTGGATGGTGTCTTCACCATCCTGTGAAGCATTCCCATAGTGTAATTTTTTTTTTTTTTTTTTTGCTACTGAGGCTTGAATCCAGGGGCTCTTAACCACTGAGCCACATCTCTAGCCCTTCTAAAAAAATTTTTAGTTAGAGGCAGTCTTGCAAAGTTGCTTAGGGCCTCACTAAATTGCTGAGGCTGACCTTGAACTTGTTATCCTCCTGCCTCAGCCTCCTGAGCTGCCGAGGTTACAGGCATATGCCACTGTTGTCTGGCATGTAATTTCTGTTTTACACACCAGGGGACTGAGGTAGAGAGACTTAATCCCTGACCAGGGTCTCCAGGCAGTAGGTGGTAGGTCAAGCCATTTAATTGTGCTCTTTCTCAAATCGCAGGTGTGTTAATGACACACTAATTACTAAGAGAGCCAGCAGAACACGTGGCCCAGGAGGATGAGACGTTCCTCCTCACTGAACAGAGAATTAGCCAGAGAATACTTCTGCTTTCCAGCTCTTTCAGATATTTCCAGAATGTCTGCTTCTCTAAACAACCCAGTACACGAATATAGTTAGTCTTGTGTCTGCTGTCTGTCTTTCTGGAATTGGCAGTCATCATTCAGAATGTCAGCTCACGTGGGCCTGGATTGGGAAGATGGTTGGGTGGGAGTGTGGAACAGACCCTGCCCTGGGACTCAGGAAGGACTTGCTTTGTTGCCTCTGGCTGGTCAGGTGACAGTGGCTAGTTGAGTCCTGGCTAGCCACAGCTTTGGCCTTGTTGCCACTTTGAAGCTTGTGTCTTCTCCCTGCCTTGCTATCTGGGTATGGCAGAAGCTGGGGTGCTGGGCTGTCCCCTAGTGACGACTTGCTTTGGCCTGCAGTTTTCTTAAACTTATTATTTTGAAAATATTACCAGCTTTCAGAAATATTACAAGAATAGTTCATTCATGGAACTCTGTAAACTCTTCACATGGATTTGCCACATTTGCTTTGTTTTTGTCCTTATTACAATTTTTCAAAGCCATTAGAGGGGAAATAGCCTGTATCCTGACCCTTTACTTCTGCAAAACAAAGGCATCTCACCCACAGCCACAGAATGGCAGTCAGGCTCTTTAGAAAGGCCAGAATTTCATCCTTACTACTCTCAGCTCATTCTATTTTAGTTTTGTTTGTGGAGCTGGGGGTGGACCCCAGGCTTCTTAGGCCAGGCAGATGCTCTACGACCCAGCTGCACCCCAACCCAATTCATTCCTTCTAAGCCTCTGCTTAGTGTCCACTGAGGAAGTCGAGGTCATCTCCAGGCCTCCTGACTACAGCGTGGTGCAGTGAAGATCCTGGCGTACAGGTCTTTTGCCCAGGTACAGGATACACTGTAGAGGAAGAAGGAAGAGTGACTGCACTCACCGTTTTGATGGGTATTGTCTCTTCGCCCTTCAGAATGGTTGTACCAGCTTACACTTCCAATAAGACACTGCATGTCTTTTTCAGTTTACCCCACGTTCTTTATTATCTAGTTTTTAAACTTCCGCTAATGTAATGGGTGAACGAAACGCATCACCACGTTTGTCCTCCTGTGTGTGATCAAGTGAAGGAGGGAGTGTGTGGAACAAGAAGTGTCAAAAAACAAACCCACTCCTCTTGTGGCGTGGCTTTTGTTAACTGGATTGAAGAAAGCAGAGGCCCAGGCTTGGGACCAAATAGGGGCCACCCAGTGTGTAGAGGCAAGAGACCGACGCCCCCACTCAATAGGGCCTGAAGAAGGAGAAGCGGGTGGGCTGGTGCCTCTGTCCCAAACAAGTTCCAGGTCTTCAAGGCGCTAGGTCTTGGAGGGTGGCTCTGGAGATGTACTGGACTGTGGGCACCCTCCCCTCCTCTATCAGCAGGGCTCCTGGCCGCCAGGGAGTGTCTGCAGACTCCTGAAGGAGAACTGGCCAAGGTGTACCTGGCCACCCAGTTTAACAGGGCAGCCCTCCCTGCCACCGACCTCCGCCTGTCCTTTGTGGACTCCTGTTGCCATCTGACATCCTGCATGCTTTACTTACGCCTTTTGTCTGTCATCTCTCCCTTCCCCTTTAGGAGTGTGTCCTCCACAGGATGGGGGCCCGGTTTTCTTGTTTATTCTCAGCACTGTCCTTAGAGCAGAGCTCGTCGTGTGTGTTTGTTTTTAATCGTATTTGTCTATTACATAATTATTACCACTCACATTGAATGAATGAAATTCTAGAATGCAACTTCTAGGTGTTGGACTCATTGGAACCGGGATCAGCTGTGTGTCTTTGGGAAGGTGACAACTTCTCCACGCTGGAGAAGTGGGCTTGTAGGGCCCTCCCCTGTATGTGTCATGAGGATTTGGTACCTGGCACAAAGCAGACCCTTGGAGGCCGCTGCTCTTGTCTGTTTCATGAGTGACAGTCATCTCTTGTGTTTATGCACTGTTCCTTGGAGGCGAGTGTGTGCAGTTGTGTGCCCTGGTGAATCCAGAGTGACTGGGTTCTTGCCACAGGTAGTGTCAGTAGTGAGCTGAGTCTTAACACAGTCCCACTTCTTCCTCAGGACATGTCGACTTTTTATAACAAAGGCCTGTATGTCCCTCCTCCTGCCTTTAGGCCAGACAGAAGCGGGAGGACTGTGGTCGGGTGCTCCACCTGAGTCTGCTGGTGCCAGAGGAGGAGCCATCCTGAGTTAACCAGTCTGAGAGACTGTTGAGGACTCGAGGAGGAAAGAGACTTCATGATGTCAAAACCCCGGAGACTTGGTTCCCCATCAAATGTTCATCTTTAGCTACCTTTGAGGCCTGAGAGTGAGCTGTCCCTTGTGATTCTTCTACACCATCTTCAGAGAACGTTTCTCAAGTTGCCCTTTGTCCTTGGACAGAGCACGGTGATGGCATCAAAGACAAGGACAGGCTTTATTAGGAAGCTGGTTCTTGGAGAAGTGAGAACTAGAGTTTGTTCTGCTGTCATAATAGGCGACTTCAGTGACCCTAAATCGTTGAGTCTGATGTGCTTTGATGAATTTACCATCTTGACGTGTCTGTGAACACTTTTAATCTCTTTTTTTTCTTTCTTCCCTTGAATCTAATAAATGTAATCACTTGTTTTCTGCTTCAGATCTGTTTATATTTATGAGACTTAATGATAAGGTGTGCCTTTGGGAAAGACAGGAAGAATTCCTCCCAATTCCTGAGCTTGGAGTGGGCAGGGCTGTGAGCCGCATCCTCTATTCCCATCTATTTAATAAAGATTGCCGTGACTCGTGACTCCCCATCTATTCACGAGGGGCTGCGTGGTGGCCTGTGTTGCTGCTTCTGAGGTTGGCACTGTTATATTATTAATAGCACTGATCACACATGCCTTGCATTTCATATAGAACATGAGAGGCTCACCTAGCATGAATGAAAAATCACAAATTGAAAGTGCAGATGTTATAAAATTTTTAAAGTAGGGAATGTGTTGTGGTTGAATTTCTGAACTAAAGATAGTGTTTTTTTAATCACCAAGCTATGAATGACCTTGGATTCTTGAGTTGGGGGGGGCAGGATGGAGGAAGGACCGAAAGCCTCTTCCTCCTACCAGTGTGCTAGAGAGAATGGGAGACTCGTCGGGAACACCAGGGGTATAAGTCACCCTCACAGGAGTGAAGGAAAGCAGCCCCAGAAAGCCGCTGTACTCAGGAGGTGCTGTCCATCACCACGCCCTGGGGCTCACAGAGCATGGAGCTGTCGGGACACAGCTGTGTGTGCCGAGGTGCCACACTCTGATGACATTTGATGGGGCAACCTTTGATGATGAATTTTCTTGCCCTTTTTAGGGGCGTAAAAGGAGAGGCGGGTAGAGTTTCACAAGACTCTAAATTTACCCAAAGTTTTTCAGATTTTAATTTTCTTAGAAAAAATGTCAAATGATTGTAGATCCAAAAATGCCTTTGTTGGCATTTTAATGGTGCTTCATGAGCCCAGTATGGAGTGCAAGTGAAAAGAGGAGCAGTTTCTTGGAATATGGTATTGAATCCGAAGCCCTGGACCAAACAATGTCCCAGGAATCTTCATGATTTATATATTGTATGTGATCTTTGCTTAAACATTGTTAACCTGTGCCCTTTACAGACAATGCTGGGTCAGAAAATGTCAGGGGAACTTCAGATTGCTTTCATAATCATGTAAAGAAAATTGTTGTCCTCAAAACTCCAGAGACTGTGACGGGCATTCCTAATAGAGACAAACACAGCACCGTGCCCGAGCCTGCTTTTGGCTGGTGGGAAATGAAAAATATTTGAGTGAGATTCTTCTGTTCTGGACCAATTGTGAGGAGGAAAATAGGTTGCTCGCCGTCAGGCTGTAGTAGGGTCTGTTTGATTTGTTGGGAAGGTGAATTCTCAAGGCAGGAGGCTTTGAAGTGTTTACTCACACTCAGACAGTTTATTATTACAGACCTAGAGGAGGGCCCATGAGGAGAGGGTGGCTGGGTCACCTGCTGTGAGTAGAGGGGACAGGGAAGGCTGAGGAGGAGTCGAGGAAGCCAGGAGGACCAGGAGAACTGAGCCTGGTGACGGGTGGCAGCTCTTCACTCCTGAGACCTGCCAATGCCTCGTGTTTGCATAGGTGAATATCTTCTCGTTCTTCTCATCATTTAGGTCATTAAAAAAAATGCTGAGGGAAAGGAAGAAAGACAGTTCTTTGGCAGGGCAGGCGCGGCATGACTATTTTCAACTCCTGTGTTTTGAAACAACATTGGTTACTTCAGTTCAGCTCTTTCAGAAACAAGAAAAAAATTAAATGTGTGGGCTTGGTAGGTGGTTTTGGCAAATTGCAGACCAAAGTTGATTCAGAGTGGCGCATCATTTCTTTTCAAAAAGTTTACTTTCTCTGTAAATACCGAATAGGAGCCTATAAAATGGAGCCTAAAAAACCCACCATTTTATTCCATGAGACAGGATGTCTCACGTGTCTCTAGAATTTTCCATCCTTTTCCAGTTTTCGTGGTGGTTGCCTTTATGTTCTTCCTGTCTGTCTGCAGCCAGGGATGGGCCTTGGGCTGGTGGCTCCTGACAGCTCCTTGCCTGGCCCATCCCTGCTAGCAGCAGCCATTCAGCAGCCACCGCCTCCACCTTCTGATGGCAGTGCTTTGCTGGCCAGTGGAGAAGTTCCGCACCTCATTATCTCACCACCTGAGCGAATTTGCAAATTAATTGATGTGTGGGAGGGAAGGCATCTGCTATTGTAGAAACCTTGAACAGTGCGGTAAAGCTTGAGATAAAATTAAGTGTTGCTGTAGTAAACTAATAGCCCCAGGTGACACGCGCAGCGGGCGGGCTCACATTTCCAGGACCTATTTCCCTTTCACACTCAGGTTTCTTTCCAGTATAATGTTTATTTTCATCAAAGAAATATAAGCACAGAGTTTAAAAGGCAAATAAGTAATACCATGAGGTTTGTCTCAGGAGCATAGGTCCCTTGCCTGATGGTTCCCACTGCCGTTTCTCAGAGGCGACTCCTTTCATTCTTTCAGCTGTTTCTTTGGGTTCTTGCCTGCGTTTTCCTAAGTAACTGCTATGTTAGCGGCTCTGCTGTGGAAGGTGAGCATTCAGCTCTTGCCCCGCCCACTTCTCTGTTCTTACTTTGTTGCACCGAGGTGGTGTGTAGGCTGAGCCAAGGAGTATACTATAGATTGCTCTTCCTCTTTGTGGAAGTTGGCTTATGGGGTCTCTCACTTCCTGTTGTGTAGATGTACCTGTTGTTTTCAGGTATCCTTGAACCCTGGGCCTCTCTAGATCAGCCTCTCCAGGGAGGATACCACATGGTGTCTGATGGGAGCAGGGATCTGGGTGTTTAAAAAGAATTAAGAGAGCCACCTGTTTTTACCCTGCCTACACCCAGCCCTCCCTGACATGGGGTGCCTGCACCCCCCCACCTTTGGAAATCTGCAGTGCAGTTCAGTTTACCCTTGACTCCTTCCCCTCCCAGCCCAGCGCTCCCTGCTGCACAGGGCTTCCGTGACTTCTCTCTGCTGAGGTGGTGCTGGTCCATCTGCTTCCTGTCTTCTAAAATTTAGTTGTCCTTTCTTTCCATTGTCTTCTCAGCCCCTGTTCTCTCCGTTTCGGTAGGCTCGTACCTCAGTGTTTGTCCCTTTTCCATCATTTCAGTGGTAGAGAGGGATCGCATTTGAATGGGACTCTGTTTTGCACATAGGTTCCCAGCATCTTGACTTTGTATTTTAAGAAATATGCTTTGATGTAATGGCTCTGCGTTTCCACGAAGGGTCTCCTTTTCATCACGCGACTGTAAGACATCTGTGCAGACATCTGCATGTTGCTGATTTGTAACAGGTAGTAGTGTCTCTGGGTCCCTAGCAGGCCTTCTAAGAAGGAGTTCACAAGGCCGCAGGAGGGAGTGATGAGCTCCCAGGGGTCACTAGCAGGCCTTCTAAGACGGGGTTCCAAATGCAGCAGGAGGGAGTGTCAAGCTCCCAAGAGGAAAACACTGCCTTGCCCCTTTAGCCCATGCTGGTTTAGCCCTCCCTTCCAGGACGCCCTCTGGATGCATGGCTGTCAGCAGTTAACTCTTCTGGAGTGTCACTACTGGGGCCAGGAGTACCTGGGGGCGATAGCAGTGTTCAAAGCTGGGCTTTGCAAAGAAGCAGAGACCCTTTAGTGTTAGGGTAGGGAGAGGTGTTAGGCTTTGGGGTGTAGGTGGCGTGCTTGCCCCTCTCCCCCACTGGCTAGCTTGTGCCCCTCAGATAGACCCTCCTCACATCTCTCCCTGGCTTTCAAAACCTGGACTTTGGCGACCAAGTTAAGACACGTGCCTTTGGGAAGTCCTTGCATTTTCCATGTGAGAAACAGCCTTTCAGTCCATCTCTCTCTACCTTTCTGCCTCCACCTTAGCCGTGTCCCATGCGTATTGGCCTATATACTTTGGTTTGAGACTTTTGGACCATACCCCTGCCTCCCCCCTTTCTGTGAAAGGGTAATGTGAAATGCAGCTCACAAGCCTGTTTCAGACCTTATTAAAACATCATTTCCCCTGCCTTGTTCCCAGATTTCTGTGCTTAATCATAGAAAGGCAGCTTGTTCAAATATACATTATTCTTATTTGGAAAACTCTGTTGGCTTGTCTCCCTCTTCAGCACCTCCATATTTTGTAACCCTGCCTCACCAAGGCAGTACTTATTAAATATCATAATTTGCTCATTGGAGAATTATTTGTAAACTTAATTAACTCTCTGTCAGTGTTTGAGTTAATTTTCTCCCTTTAATTTTAGCCTCCCTGGTCATGGTTTTCCAGACTCTGTCCTGTGTCTGTTAAAGACTTTGTAAACAGTTTTGAAATGCCAGTTGGTGATATATGGGCCTCTTTAACATTTCTTTGATTTATGTGCAGTGCTGTGGAAAAAGGCAAAGAAAGCAAATTATATGGCGAAAAATGTTGCCAATCTTCACTTTTTTTTACCCTTAGTTTTAAAAAGTACACTTATCAATCACATCTGATGGATTTTCTTTTTTATAAAGATTGAAAATTTAACTATTTAAGGACTCCTGTAATGCATGTTCTGTGTTTGCTTAATCAAGTGTAGCTTAGCACTGAGGTGGGGTATCAGAATTCCAGAAGCTCTTCAGTCTCTGTCCCCATCCTGATCCCACCAGGAAGGATGTGCAACAAAAAGGTCCAGCTTCTGATAGCAGTTGGAAAGGTGGAACATGCTGGAGGCACGTTGCATCCATGTCTGAAACTCTAGGTCCACATGGTGAGCCAGCAAGAGCTGTGTCCTTGTGACTGGTTCGAGGTTTCCCTCCATCGTGTACTTTTTATGACTTCTGGGTAGGTATTCATTTCCTGAACCAATCCATGAGGCAGCAAATACCTTTTGAGGTTGTACTGTGATGGTCTTTGGATTTTAGTGTATCTGAAAGCCTCATGGTGTGCTTGTTATATAATGCTGATTCTGCTCTAGCAGATTTGCGGTTGGATCCTGGAATCTGCATTTCTGGTGGGTGCTCTGGATGATTCTGATACAGTTGAGGTCCAGCTGGCACGGGTGCTGTGCCTGGCTCCCCTACCGTCCACCGCGTGGTACAGGTTCACACTCCTTCCCCAAAGCTTTGGAAGTCAGAATGCATTTGTATTTTATAATATTTTATATAATGGAAAGGTAGCATGGTTAGTATGCCACATTCATTTCTCCAGTAACGTCTGGGTCAGTACCCTGTAATCAAATGTTGTGTGACAAAAATGTCTGACTCTTCACACTAACTGAGACAAATTAAGATTTAAATAGACTCGCATCAGTTTGTGTCAGGTTTTACTGTCACATGAGTTTTGGCTTCTACATTGATGATAAAGATTTTGACTTTCAGAACTTCTCTGCATTTTTATATTTTGAAAAGGAATTCTGCCTCTGGGCTGACAGATTCTTGCTCCATCCTCTGTTCTGGGTGTGTGACATGAGGAGGCAGAGAGTGGGTACAGAGGTGCACCAGCCCAAACTCCCTTGCTCCCTAGCTGCCTGTGGAAGCCCAGGAGAGCCAGGGGCCGGTCGAAGGCAGTTGGTTGTTTAGAGCTGGAAGCAGCAGTGGAGAGAGGGAGCCTGGTGCCAGGAAGCTCCCTGGAGACAATGGCCAGGAACCATGGAGCCGTTCCTGGACCGTGGTGAGCCATGTTCCCTTTTACCTAGAGACCTGATTGTGGATTCCTCTCCTGCTATCTCTGCTTCCCCAGGAGACTGCCAAAAAATCCTTACCAATGGGGTAACCCGAGTGTGACTGCTCCTTGCACCCCAAAACCTAACTTAGTAACCAGAGGGACATTAGATCCCCACCATCCCCACCTCTTCACGTGGACTTTACTTACATCCATAAATAGTTTAGAGTTTTAATTCCTACCATACTTGTAAGTTTACTTCACATCTCCTTGGCCTCCCACTCGCCAGATATTCGTTTACTCGTTTATGTTTTTGGGAGCACACTAAATTCTGGGTAGCTGGTTCTGTAGTGCTTACAGAGCAGGGACCCTGGAGCCAGGCTGTCCAGATTCCTGTCCTGGCCCTGCCATTTAGCCGTCTGTGCCTCAGTTTCCTTGTCCGTGAAATGGAGATGACAGTAGTGCCACTCACCTGATAAAGCAGTTGTGCAGATTAATTGAATGAAAAGAAGTAGGACTAGCAGCTCAGGAGCAGGAGCCCCGTGTACGCAGCAGCTGATGTTATTGCTGCCATTTTGTTGGTAGGCCAAACCCCGTTTTGCAGACATGAAGACGAGGGCAATGTCTGCTCTAGGAAGCTTACATTCTAGGAAGGTCATGGTTAGACTGCCTAGCCAAGCAGTGCTGACTCCATCACATCATCTCATTCTTGGAGTTAGTTGTCACACACCCACGTAGGCCTGGGTGCTAAGCCTTTGAACCCCTGGGGCTCTTGTGGCAGACAGTTGGGAGAAGAGTAAAGGCAGGTGGAGAGGCCCTGCTCTAAAGCACAGCAGTCAGCCCTGCCCTGCAGAAGGTGCTTTGGAAGGTGTCTGGTTGAGCAACTTCAGTTCTTGGCTCCCGTCGTGCCAGGCACTTAGAGAAAAATAGCCTTTTTTTTTTTTAAAGTATTGTGGATGAAATAAAACATTAGATGTGGCATGAATTGCCCATTCTTCTCACTTCTGCCCCAAAGAAGGCTGCATCCCAATATCTGAGCTCTTCTGTGGGTGAATGTGGTTGGTGACAGATGTGTTGTTAATATTCCTTTGTGGACCTTCCCGCTGACTGTTGCTGATCCTCCTTTTGGTTGCCTGGTTTTTTTTCTTCACAGCAGGTTTTAGAAAGTTTTAATAGGGCTGCAAAGTGCCATGGTCATCATCATCTGAGGCAGTAACTGCACATCTTATATCTGGGGCTCAGCTCTTTACAGCCCAGCCATCCCTGTGTGCTTCCCTTCCCTGAAGCCCATCCAAAGCAGACCTTCCTACCTTTTTTTTTTTTTTTTTTGCTATCAGGGGATTATTGAACCCAGGGTGCTTGAACATGGAGGCATATCCTTAGCTCTTTATTATATTTTATTTTGAGACAGGGTCTCACTAAATTGCTGAGGCTGGTTTTGAACTTGCAACCCTCCTGCCTCAGTTTCCCATGTCACTGGGATTACAGTGTGCACTACCACGCCTGGCCAAACCTGCTTTTGGTGGCTCCTAAGTCCTAAGGTGCTTTTTAGAAGCAGGGCCTTCTGGTTATTGGTTGGTCTGGTTGTTAATGGCCCACCAGCCTCAGCCTGCTCACAGCACCCATAGCTCACACACCTCCAGGGGGTCCTCCCGCTTGCCACTTTGCTCAGCACTCCAGGTTCTTGTGGAGCAGTCAGCAGTGTTGAGCAGCAAGTGTCACCACCGTGAGAGAAGAGTGCTGAGGCAGTCGGATCACCTGCTCAGGACACACGGCTTAGGGGCCTCTGGCGAGTCTCCAGGTGACTACACACCTGCACTCCTAGTTAAGGACTGCAGATTCACTCTGATCAGTTGTTGTTTTAAACCAAAATTATTCCTAGTGTCAGTAAGTCTGACTTTGCCCACCCAGGGGAGAAGCTCAGAGCCCTGTGTTTTGCTCGGGAGAGTCCTGCCAACAGGCCAACCGTGTGCCTTTTCGGGGCTCCTCCTGTGCACACATCCCAGTCGGAACTCCAGCCAGCCCTGCAGAGGAGGAGACGGTGCACAGAGTCTGCCTGAGGCCTGATCTTCTCATAACCTGAGTGTGTCGTGCACCAAGGTGGAGCCTGCTTTCCTGGCCGCCAGGTTGTAGGTTTACAGAGAGCATCCTCTGCTGTTTGTTGGAAGGGGCTTCCAGCGGCTCCTGGGGGTCGCCTTTCACTGAGTGGGCCGACAGTGTTCTGCGAGCCTCACATGGTTGTCCTTCCTTTTGTTGAGACTTTGGCTCAGGATTGGCAAGGAGGCATCCCCAGGGGATAGAGTGGCCTCCTCAGTTGTGCGGGGAAAGCTCCGAGTTGTTTCCTTCTCGCCCCGGCTACTCATTTGGAGCAGCCCAGTAGGTGCATGCTTCCTTTTTTCCATTATACTTCCCGATTTATTATCTGACATGTTTGGGTGACAGTATTTGATTTAAAACTGGTCATCCTAGTTAGTTCTGTTGGAGGAGGGGATTTCTGGGCATGGCCACGTGCGAAGATCCCAGAGAAGCTCTGGCGTGCCTGCCAGCGGAGCGCGGGCTCTGTGCTCCAGGCTTTGGTGCGTGTCGTATCACTCCACTCCAGCAACTGCTCTGCTTTGCTTTCTGCATCTGGAAAGGAGGTCAGCAGTGCCTCCCTCCATGGGTAGGGAGAGAAAAAGACCCTTTAGAGTCCCCTCAGGGAACACGCTCGGTAAACACGGCAGCACTCAGCTTGCCAGGTAGACACAGCCCTTCCCATGGGGCTAATGAAGAACCAGGATCAGCAGGAAGAAGGAACCCGAGATGGCATTTGTGGAGCTGGCTGGCTCATTGCCCCTGAGGCCAGCCGTTGCCGTGTCCAGAGTGCACAGGAGAGCAGATGCCTCCTTGACCCAGTGCCTCCGTGTGGTCCTGAGCCGCCAGGCCTCATTCTTCCGTTTCCTGAAGCGATAGTAAAGTTGTGAAGAATGATCAATAAAAACGTGCTTTCTCCCGTCGCTGGCCTTCCACGCCTCCAGTGAAGCAGCTGTCCCCTCACTTCTGCCTGTTTCCATCAGCTGTTTTGATATCATAGTTGTACATCTTTCCCAGTTCGTGGCTTTATGGCTTCCTCTTTTCTGAGTTTTCTCTGCATTGCCTTTCCTTCTTGCCTACTGCCTCCTGCTTCCTGTCCCCAGTAAGCAGGGTTGGAGGAGTGTCAATCAGATCCCCAACCTGAGCCACTGCCTCCCAACAGACTCTGTTTACGAGGAAACCCGGGCTGCATCTGATGCCTGGACCTGGTGCTTCAAGCAGAAGCAGCAGGCTGTTCAGGACCCTGGAGGAGAGGAGATCAGTAAGCTCCCCGATGAAACCCAAATGACCAGGAGGTGCTTAGAACTCATTCTGAGCTCCCACGGAGTCATCCCTTTTTCACACTACCCGGAAAAGAAGCTGTTTGTGATAATTTAATTATTATTTTATTTTTATCAGATTAGTAATTTTTGAAAAATCATGCTTACTAGTTTGTATAACTTGGCAAATGATCATTGCTTAGAATTCTTGAGGTGAAGATGTGTCCATTGGTTCTCATTTTACTCATTTCTTGGTTGAAAAATTTATTTCTCTTGGGGGGAAAATTGTCCAGGATCAGATCTGTTATTTAGAACGTTAGTTCTTCCCCAGGCCTCACCTGTGAATATTGGGGAAGAATAGCAAAGTACTACGTGGGTCGCCGTGTGAGCACCTGGGCGGCTTTCACACCAGACACCATCGGGCCCTTTCTGAGCCCCCTCACTGTCTGCCTTCACTGGGGACTTGTGGTGACTAGTAAAGTGTTTGCATTTCATTAGTGTATTTGAATTCCACCATGTTGATTTTCACTGGGAAGTCAAGTTCACACCGAGTTTTTGTATTTATGATGTCATAGCATTTCAGTGTTAGAAGGGACCTTGGTCATAACTGTAGCCTTGCTCGCCCACTGTCATCCAGGCCTTGAGTTATTTATTTAAAAATTAGTATTCCGCATTTCTGGCAGCCTGGGATTAACTGGTCATGCCACCTTCCCGACTACTTCTGTCTTTGGTTCATAACAGATGCATCATATGTGCTTTCTCCTTTCCTGGGTACAGAAGTATTGGGGTCAATGGTGATTATTCTGGGGGCAGTTCAAGCTTCGTTGGCAGTGGGGACTTGACGGCTCATCTTACATGGACTTCTTCGTCTCATAGGAGCACAGGCACACGAGCTAGCCCACCATGTTGTCCCTCTCTATTTAGAGGGAGTATCCTCACCCATTGTCACCACCCTTCAGTGATCCCTTACAGTGCTCTCATGACTGCATTGTCAAATCTTGCCATGATCCTATTTCTGTTTTCTGCCTGTGTCTTCCTAAGTGGCCACATGTTGGATTGGGCTGTTGTAACAAAATAGAATGGACTGAGTAACACAAGCAGCATGTGTTTTCCACAGTTCTGGAGCCTGGGAAGTCCAAGATCAAGGTGCCAGCATATTTGGTGTCTGGTGTGAGCCCCCTTCCAAGTTTGCAGGTGGCCACCTTCTCGATGCATCCTTACCCCACAGGATGAGAGAACTCTGGCCTCTTCCTCATCTACACTGCATTAGTTCCCAAAGACACCGCTCCAGATGCCATCACACTGGGGCCTAAGTGTGATGGGTTTAAAGGGGACAGAATCCTCAGCCCATAGCACTAGGCTGCCGTCTATGGTCTTACTTTGTGGCTCTGGACACTGCTCTCTGAGACCTTGTGGGGCACCTGGATGAGGACCTTACGTGACAGGAGAGCTGGCCAACGCTGGCAGTTCCTAGGTGCCCTGGTTTGTCTTCTGTTGTGTTTGCTGCTTGTGCTCTTGGCTTTCTTTAGCCTGCTTTCCTTCCCTTTACGGCTGCGCCTCCATTTTTAGCCACATTCACAGTTTGCTTTGCTAATGAATCTGTTCAGATACATGAGTGATGTGTCTCCCAGCTGATTGGCATTTTCGACGCATGACAGCATGCTACAGCTGTAGTGTAAACAGGAGCAGTTGTAGAGAAAGACCTATTAATAAATGTGTGAACTCAGGGAGGTTCCAGTGGACCAGTTCTGCACGACCTAAACACTGCCATTATTTAGAAAGGAAAGGGCTGCTGTCCATCCTGTCTGTTTACTTCTTTGTTATCTTTTGAAGTTTGGGCATTTGAGGATTAATGTGTAGGAAGAAAAGGAACCCAGATGGCATTTAGCAAGTAAATCATGCCACAGTTGAGCAAGGAAGCACAGCCCTGACTGGGTGTCCTGCTTTCATGGTAATTGAAGGGCCCAAATTCCAGCTTCCCAGTGGAGAACAAATAGGCAAATAAATTGGAGGCTTCCTTTGTATGGTTTATTGGTACTGTTTTGACCAACTAAAAAGATGATTTACCCGCACAAGCTCAAATCTGAGTTTTTTTTTTTTTTTTAAACTATTGGCTGTTTGAAAGAAACATTGGGCGATAAAAGAAAAAAACAAGCTAATATCATTATCTGATATTTAGATTAAAATCCAAGCAAAACAATTAGATTTAGGTATTTTTCTATAGTTGTTTTCCTTGGCACAGACAATCCCAGGCAAGCTTGCCTGTTTTTTGCTTAGAGTTTTTCTTAGAAGAGGAACCAGAGTTTTATTGTAGTACATGGCTCTTTCTCATTAGCTCGAAACAAAATGTGTTTCAGTAATGAGGGGCAAAGGTCTTTGCAACTCAAAGTGGTGACGAAGTGTTCCTGGTTTTGCACAAATCTTGGTTCTAGTTGAAATCTAATGGCATGGGAAAACAATGACCAAATAGGAATTTTGGATTAGCGCCACACCCCTGTCACCCCCAGTATAGCACACCCATCCCAGCTCTGTGGTGGTGGTGGTGGTGGGGGGGTGACAACTTAGGTGTGTGTGGCGTGGGTCACTCTAGGTGTCTCACATCCGTAGGTTGTGGCTATGGGTTTCTACATGTTCTGCTGGACCTCGAAAGGGTTTTCAGTGGACTTGTGCCAGCCAGCTCTGTTTTGGTCAGTGATCTGCAGGGGCAAAGTGGCACTGATGTCCTTGCTTGTTGCTATCATTATGTTTAACATGAATTCTCAAAGAGAATTCTCCAGTAAAAACAGCCCATTAGCAGTACCACAGCTGCCCCATCATCGAGCAGTAACTAGCAAGCAGCATCAAAGCTGCTAAAAACCTTAAATATGTTACAGGCAAGAGTAGAATTTAGATTTTCTGACAATATTGAAGTTTCTGTGGTTTCTTGATTTCTTAAGGTATTTAATGCTGAATATTAAAACCTTAAAACAGCGAGGTTCTCCCAGCTCACCACCTTGCACCTGATGTGTTAGGAGGGAGAGCCTGCAGCATCTCAGGACTGAGAGGTCAGGCAAAGGGCCCAAGGAGAGCTGCCCTCCCTCATCGCATGTCATTTCTTGTCCAGGAGGAATCACCAGGTGTCATTGCTTAAGTGGGCAACAAGTGCCAGTTCCTCACATGTAATGTGAGTCCTGGGTGTCCCACCTCCTCCTTCTGATGTGTGTGACCTTGGACGGTGACCTCTTCACAGGAGCCTCCTCCTGTGAAATGGGGGTGGGTGTGGTGGGGCTGGCCTCTCTCCTTTTCCAGTGTTGGAATTCTGATTTGAAGTAGTCTGATGGAATGGAGGCTCTTCCCTGAGCTCAAGCCTGCACCAGGGTAAGGCACACCTCCTTCTGAGCAAGTGAAACAAGAGGGGAAAGGGTTCCTGAGTGCCTCTTTCATGACAGTGGGTGCCTCAAAGCAGTGTTTGCTTTTGGAAGAGGCCAGCCATAAGAGGGCCGTTGGGTGGAGCGAGTCTGTTCTCTAGACTGGCAAGAGTGCCAGGCCAGGCCGGAGCAGTCTCACTAACCTTCCTGTCTGCCTGTCAGGTGGCAGAGTTATTAGCAGCCACTGTGTGCAGTGCACAGTCCTGGACATTGTAGGGAGCACATAGAAACCAACAAGATCTGCACTCTCAGGATCTTCCTGGGTGTCACTGTTGGACAAGGAAATAGCACAAGGCTGCCTTTCCTCTGTGCCACCTCGCAGGGCAACAGGAGCTGTGTGCTTGGAGAAGGGAATTGGCCCAGAGTGACTGGCAGAGCGGACTAGGGGATGTGGGGTTGTCCTTGCCCCCCTGATTATTTTTTCTGTCCCGGGGACCCCTGATCTAAACTGGCTACAGTGTTAGAGCTTAGTTCTACCCTGTTCTTTGTCCATAAGCTTTGGTTATGGTAGTACCAAGGTACTGCTAATGTTCTTAGAACATATATAAAGTGAATTCTTAAAGTGAATTATACCTTAAGATCAGGAGAGTTCTACCCAGCCCCTGCCCCCTCCATAAAGAAAGCCTTTGGTGAATCTTTGAGAAGGAAGTAATGGTTTTTTATAGTGGGAAGAATCAGATCTTGATTGATCTGGTTTATAAGTTTTGAGCTTTTTGAATGTCAAATTCTCTTAAAGTGGGATTCTGGCCATATGGCATGGGTAGAAAGATGTTGCATATGGTGAGACACTGTGGCATGGACCCCTGGGAGGTTCCAGCACGCATGTCACCTTCAAGTCCTGGGCCTGATTGAATGCCACTGTTCAATTAGCATATTGAACAGATGAATTTCCTTTTATTTTCTTCTTAAACTTGGGTCCATTGGAAAATATTTTCTTTATTTTGAAGCAGGTTGAAGCATTCAGAGCAATGTAACCAACATCAGGCAAATGGAGAATTCACTAGAGGAGTAATTTGTTGCTCATTTGATTTTGGATCTGAAATTTTAGACAGAACTTGCATTGAATGCTGTTTTTATCACTTTCTCTCATTTTTCCTTCCACTACATGTTATTAATTGTAATTCATAGGTTATTAAAGCTAATCAAATTTTGACCCCAGTAGTTCAGACTTTATTTTTCGGGGGGAGGGTGTTGCTGGTGTTGCAACCCAGGGCATTTCACATGCTAGGCAAGCTCTCTACCACCAAGCCACACCCCAGACCAGTTTAGACTCTTTCAAGAAGATTCTGTAAAGACCTAGGCTACCCCAGGGAAGTTTTGTTAAGCTTATTGTGAGACTCTTGTAGGGGCATTACTGCCCCTTTATGGTGAAGCTAACTGCCCTTTTTAGAAACACAGAGGAATCCAATTCTAGAAATTAGTGGGTTCTTGAGGGAATACAATGTTGTTTTCTAGAAAAGGAAGCGAGATGTGTACTATCACATAGGAGTTACTAGTAGTAAAGCCCAGGAGCACATTTCTCGGGAGGACTCCTGGCAGGCTCACAGGCTGGGAGTGTTTCCCAGACCTCACCTGACAACACTTTGAGCTACTCACGTGCTCAGCGTCACTAAGCAGTACTTTAAAAAATGCCCAGGAAACCAAGGGTTTTCTAATTCTAATTGGTCTTTCCCTCAGATCATTTTAAGTTGTTGAAATTTTCCCAGGTGTCAAGGCGATAAGTAGATATAATTGATTAGAAAGGGCTTTAGGTTGAGAATTGATAGGAGAATCCTACATCATTCATAGAAGGTAGAAGGCTGAAATTAATAGAGAGCAGAACTGTAACACTCTAGAGATCTCTGAGGTGCCACAGGCCTATGCCATGGCGTGGCAGCCCTGTGGTGATAAAGACCCTCTCCTGCTCGCCACACGAACACCCCCATCTCTGCACTGGTAAGATGTGGAAGTTAAAAGAATAAATGGATTTTTTTCTTTTTCATTTTTTTCTTGCCATTAGTGAAATGATCTTGATTAGAAAAATCACATTAGAACTTCAGCAGTTGCTATTTGAAGTAGAGCTGTTTCCATGCCACAGACATTTGGAGAGGAGTATGTTTATTGAAATGTATTTTTATAGAAAATATTACAGAACCTGTAATCGGAAACTGATGGCACTGTTTTTTGGAGTGATATGTTCCTAATGTTGGTTGCGGGTTCGCTCTGCTCCCTTCTGCTGTTCTAGAACCATGAGCGGCGTGAACGTTCTCCCAGAGTCTTTTCAGATCTACACTGTGCTTCATGGAATGGAGTGTTTGGTGCTTAAATAATGTATAAATCCACTTGGACAGGAGCTGCCTGTCAGTTTTATTAACTTTGACCTTTTCTCCCATTATAAAGGTGGTTCAGTTAATATTTAATGGGCCCCTTATAGATCTTGACAGTTGGAGCCGTGTTCCTGGAAACTGGGATCCCTACATATGATTAACAAATGCCACTTAATCACTATGAGTCAGCTTGCAAGGGCAGGTTTCATTCTGGGGGAAGAGACGTCCCTCCACCTACATGGGCTGTTGGAGCTGCGCAGTGTTTGAGAGCCTCCAAGATGGTGGGCTGCACAGGAACCTGTAACAGGCAGGCACAATGAGCATGTAGATCTGCTCTTTTGCTTTTTGTTTGAGCTGATGATTCAAATGATGCCAGGTGGGCAAAATCCCCCTGCCACTCTGCATAGTTTGCAGGACTCTTCCTCTCAGAGTCAGCAGGACTGGAATGGCTGAGCTTGCATGGACAAAGGAGAGCCAAAAGGAGAGATGATTCCTTGAGCCAGGAGAGGCCCTGCCAAGCTGTCTTTCCCTTTAATTCCATAAAGCCCCATGCATATTGCACTCATTGCAAATTCTGGTGGGGAAGATCGAAACCCAGGCAGCTGACATTTTGAAACATTGTCTTTCAAACTTGTACTGTCCCTTGCTTCCATTGATTTCCCATTTAAGAAATCTGTAGGAGAAAACCAAATTTGAACAAAATTCATTGGTCTAAGATGAGTTGTTAGAGGCAAATTATGCCCCCCTTTTCTACCCTGAGAAGAGCTCCATTTTTATTATGAAGGCAATATATCTTTGTCTTGTGTGGGGCAGCCATAGACTCCAGAGCAAATCGACCAAGTAAATCAAGAGCCTGTTAAGAAGCAGTATGGATGCTCCAAACATAGCCATTTCAGTCTTGCTGGGTCACTGGTATCTTCATTTTTATAGCCACTTCCAAGGAGCAGATCATTTCAATTGGCTTTGTTTTCTTCACTCTATTTGTGAGCAGCCCAGTGGCATTAGGTGAGGCCATTTATTTTTCAGAATGTTATTACCCTTTGCATCCAGGGCCCAGCCTTTATATGTGGTGGTCACCAGCCTCATTACCATGAGCTATAAGTAGCCGACATGGCAAAGAAAATCTATGCCTAGGAGGAACAGTTTGAAAAGAAATTGATCAGAATTGTAGAATGAATTACTCTTCGCATGCTTACTTTATTCTGAATATATGTTCAAAAGACTTTGCTTAATTTAAGAGGAGAGGAGGAAACATTGGATGTTATAAATGGTCTCAGTCCAGACTTGTAGCTTTGCATTTGCACATTTGAGTGTTTTATTTACATCTGTTCAAATTGGGATACCTTTCAAGGCTAATTTTATTGTAGAGAGTTGATGACAACTCTTAGGATCTGAAATACAAAACATGGGATTAAAAAAGGAAGGTAGAAGTAATTGTCACATATCAAATTGGATAGACGCTTTATTTGGCAGTTAGTGAGAATGATGAGTTTTGTAAATCAAAAGATTCTGGTGGAAGGAGTTGGGGGGATTGGCTGCATTGGGATGTGAGGGAGCAGTCTGCAGTGATGGACGATTTCTGTCTTGATTTAGGGTGTTGGTCATGCAGATAAATACTTTTGTCAAAACTGGTCATATTATACACTTAAAATGTGCATTTTATTTTACACAAACTATATCTCCAAGTGGATTTTTTAAAAGTCCTGTTTGGTTTAGAACTAGGCAATGTCATTCCTCTTTTCCAATAGAGAAGTTGAAATACTGTAGAGAGTAAATGATCTGTCCTGCATAACCTCAGAGCTCAGCAGTTTGTCCAGGAATAAAGCAAAGGATGCTGGCGCTGAGCCCGCTTAAAATATGTGCTTCCTGCCTGTTACTTGTTTCCAGTCACAGGTAAGTGGGGATGGTATTGACTTCTTCACCAGTTCTCCGCCAGCCTCTATTTGTATACATTTTGTCAGATATAATCCTGAGTTTCTCCTTCTGATTGATGCTGGTACCTTAACCACGAAAATAGTAGCCGCATGCTCTGGGTGCAGGTGCTTGAGTGTGTGTGGCTTGTGCGTGTTCCTGGGTCGCTATGGTAGGCTGCAAGTGTTGTCTTTTTATTATAAGGAAGATACAACAATAGTAAGAGTTCCCAGAACTAACTCTGCCTTTCTTCTTCTTTTTTTGGTTGTAGATGGACACAATACCTTTTTATCTTATTTATTTTTAGGTGGTGCTGAGGATCAAACCCAGTGCCTCACGTGCTAGGCAAATGCTGTACCACTGAGCCACAACCCCAGCTCCTGTCTTTTTAAAAAATGACATAGACTTTAAAACCATTTCCATAAAACCTATGAATAATAGGGAAAACTATGGAAAAAAGTAATTTTCTACTAGTACTTAGAAATACACTGTTAGCATTTTAGCAGGTATCTTTTAAGTGTCTGTTTACATGCAAATTGTTTTTAATTCCACAAAGTGATATTGTAAAGTTCTTTTGACAACTTCTTTCCCAGTTCACTGTTAGACATTTTGATTGTGTCCAGTGTTTATTATTGTGTAATGCTGTCATGAGCAACCTTATCCATATTTCTTTTCTATTTATGCAGTTGTCTCCTTAGAAAAAATCCCTTGAAGCAGCATGTTGGTAGCTGTGTGTTTTAACCTCACGGGGCAGGTTCAGATTGTGCGGTTTTAGTGGTTTCATGCTCTTTTCTTCCCCCTTTGTTTCCTCCTCCTCTGTAGTTGCAGTACCATGCAGGCCTCGCGTCTGGCCTTTTGAATCAGCAGTCCTTGAAGCGGTCTGCAAACCAGATGGGAGTATCTGCCAAACGTCGACCCAAGGCGCAACCCACCACCCTGGTCCTGCCACCTCAGTGAGTGATGGGTTTGGAAAAGAGCTTTCCTTTTGGGTGAACTTGACATTGTGCTTATTTTGGGCTGCTAGAAAGTTACTTTTTTTCAGAATTGTTTCTTTCTTTAAAAAAGGAATATGGTGGAAATAGAAACCAAGTGCTATGGTAACATCCTTTGCATAGATCTTTATGAAGCAGCTCTAATGCCGTTTGTAGTTTACTTATTTTGTGTGTGTCTTTTCCTTCTAAGGTTTTTAGATGATGCATAGCTTATTCCATTTGTTTCCTCATCACAGTCTCAAACTTGGCAGAATGCAGTTACCCTTGTCCTCATCTGATGAGGGAGACAACTGAGGAGCACTTAGAGAACTGGATGGAGCTGGGACTGGAAGCAACTGGGTTGCTGGTTCTCTCACCTGGTGACCATGTGCCCATCACGGGTGCAGCGAGGTTCCTAGGGCACACAGCTTTGCGAGTTCTTTCATGTATGATCCTCCATGTTCCACCACTGCTAGGTTCTGGAAGAGCTCCTTCCTCCCTTGTTCCTAGTGCTCCTATGCTGGCTTCCTCCCTAATTGTCACACTAGTCCAGCCTCTTCAAGTTTGCCTACCCTTGAACTTCATATAGACAGAGCCCTAGGATATGGCATTGCTCTCAGCTTGTATGTGCTGGGGATTGAATCCGGGGCCTTGTGCATGCATGCAGAGCAGTGTTCTGCCACTGAGGCACCCCAGGGACCAGAGTATCAGTTTTTCCGCACTCCAGTACCTTTAGATTCTTCCAGGCTGTTTGTACTTTTTATTGCTACATAGTAGTCTTGCAAGTATGCCACTGTTGCATTATTTTGTATTAGAAGCCCTATAGATGTGTGCCAAGGCTTGCCCAATGATGCAGCTGTCAGTCCTTGCTGATAGAGGGGCCACACACCCAGAAGGCTGGGCATAGACTTCAGGCGTGTTCCCCAGCCATCCTGCTGTCCTTAGACTCCCTTTTGCATATGTAACTGAAGGACAAACTGCATTTTTACATTTCCTGTCCAAAGGAGTGTTTGCCTAGAAGACTTAGTTGTTTGCCCTTACTTGAGATCTCATTTATTTTCTGCTTGGTTAGCAAATATTTATTGTGCCTACTATGTGCCGGGCATTGTCCAGGCTCTGGGGATGTAATCGTGAGCAAGGTGGACAAAGTCTTCCTGGAGCCTTGTGTTTAGTGGTGGTTTGCTAATTTCCACTTATAATCAGTGGGAGGGATTAAATAGGAGCAAGATGTGGGAGGGGGAGCTCGCCGAAGTAGAGCAGCCAAAGAAGGGCTCTCAGGACATGACCTGCAGCAGATGCCTGGGAGGAAAGGAGGAAAGGCCGGGCAGAGCTGGGGCGGCCACCAGGGATGCTTCCTGGGCCTTTCTCCAGCAGGTAGGCACTCTTCCACCTCCACATGCACGTCTTCAGACTTCCTCCATGTTTTGCATTCATTTCCTGGACAGGATGAACGAAGTGAAGGGACCTGGGCAAGTTCTTGAGTGTTGCGTGTGCCGGGTGCCATGTTTCTCAGGAAGCAGCTGAGCAGAGAAGCAGAACGCGTCTTGAGGAGCGTGGCACTCTGTTGCTCAGGTGTGGCTGGGGGTCTACACCGCTCACCTGCAGCTCTTGAGAGTGTGATGGCCTTGTAACTTGTCACTTTCCCTGCATGGATTGTCTACTGAGGCAAGATGTTGGCGAGGAGTGAAAGACTTTCTAATGGTCCCATAAGACTGGAGCCAAGAAGTGTGTGTTGCTGACTCTCTCTTGACAAAGTCAGTTCTCAGTCCATCTGTTCACCATTTGTTAATTTGCATTGGCTTGAAACCTGTTTACAGGTGACATGCTATTATGAGGACACTTAGAAACTATTTTAAGCACTGAGGCAATCAACAGACTCTGTTCTGATGCCAAAGGAAGAAAGAGAGAGAGAGGTGTTCACAACTGTCATTATAAATTTATAATAAATCACTCAAAATACTTAGTTTCAAAGAGAAAAGTAGTTACTGTGTGTGCCCTAAGAATACAACAGTGAAATGATTTCCTATACTTAGTCACCTATTTCCTGTGAAAATTGACTGCTGCTTTTTCACATCATTGAGCTTTTTGGGCTTACGTTATCCTGGAGTCTATAAAACTAACATCCAATGACAGCATCTACAGCTGAGACTCTTATTGCATTTTTGTTGAGCACCTACTATGTGTTACTCATTGTGTTTGCTGTTAGCTAGAAATGCCAGATCACTACTGACCTAACTGGGTTATAAAAAGCTTTTTTAAAGTTAAAAAATACATAGAACAGTAGTAATATATACGTAATGTAGATTTTTTAAACATCTCAAAGGTTATAAAAAAAATTAAAGTCATCCTTAGAAGTTACTACTAAGATTTCAATGGATATTATCCCAGACTTTTTTCTGTGTATACATAATTTTGAAAACAAACTCCCCAAAAAGGATTATATTGTAAAATTGTTCTATATTATATCCTGAATATTCTCAAAGGTAGTTGTTAATCTAAGGTGGCATAATTTGATCTATGGAATGTTAGAATTTGTATATTGGTAGTGGTATTATGGTTGTTTTCTGCAGATTCCTAAACACAAAATTTTTATTATAAGCATGACAATACCTTAAGTAACTCTTTAAGTTCAAGGAAAGTTCAAGACCTTAAGATCCAGGAAATCCCTTCAACCCCCTATAAAACACCCAAATTCTCCAAGGGTTGCCACATAACAAATTGCCCCCAAAACTTAGTATATTTTAACCACAGTATGCATTATCTTTCATAGTGTCTGTAGATCAGTACTCTGGGAGTAGCTCATCTTACTGGTTCTGGTCAACAGTCCCTCATCGGATTACCATATGGTACTGGCCAGGGCCATAGTCCCCAGGAGGCTCAGTTGGGTTCAAATCTCTGCTTCCCAGGCTGCTAACTGGTGCCGGCTATTGAAAGACCATGGTTCCTCTCCACAGCTGCTTGAGCACCCTTGTGATATGGCGGCTGGCCTCTCCAGGGCTGCAAACTCAGCCAGAGAGAACTGGGTAGAGGCCTTCCTTCTCATGACCTAGCCCCAGAAGACACATGGATCACTTGTGTTTATTCTATTCATTAAAAATGAGTCACTAATCATTTGCTTATTTATTCAGTAAATATTTCCTGAGGGCCTACCAGCTCTTGCTTCTGCCACTGTGCTGGGACTCAAGAGGAATAAGATGTCATCTTGGTTTTCAGGAAGCTCTGAGGAACAGACGAGTAGTAGGACACATGACAGCACAGGCTAGGTTCTAATGATAGAAGGCCACGGTCAGGAAGGCCACGCAGGGTGCAGGAGAGCAACGGCGGGTGGGGTGGGGAGCACAGCTGACCGCGTCACCAGCTTTCTCCATCACCCCTGGGGAGGATGGAGGCTTTATCTTGTGGAGGGATCTCGACCCTTTCTCGCACAGCCCCCAGGATTCCGAGGAAAGGTTTGTTCCTAACAGTGGAGGAAACCAGTGATGCTCTCTCTCTCAGTGCTCCTGCATGCTGCTGAGGCTCCCTGGCTCTGCCTGGCTGAGCTGAGCACAGGCATGGCAGGAACACAGATTTGTAGGATGTGTTTGTTTTTCAGTAATGCACTTGGCTTTGCCAGTAGTAGTCTTTGAGAACTCTGGTTCTACCCTGAGTTCCATGGGGTGGGTGATTGGTGGGATTAATGGTTCATATCTTTCTCCCCCTCCAAAGAGGCTTATAAGAAGATAAAGATGTTCTTCAACGTGGAAGATCTTTTGAAGTGTGTGAGTTTCAGGGGCACGGATGAAGCACCCTCCCTTCCATTTTCAGTTTTTCATTTCAGTCCATTTCAGGCACAGGTCTTTCCGTGCAGAACCTGTCTTCCCTGCTGCTGGGTAAACCCTGTGGGGCCTCTGACCCTCGTTGGTCGAGCAGCCTCTGTCAGAGTCAGGTTTATCTGACTGATCTCTACACTGTGTGTTAAGATGTCCGGGTATTTCCTACCTGTCAGAGCGGGTTGTGTACCTGTGCTGTGTTGTAGTGCCTCAGCTTTCTGGTGTGTTTTGGGGTGTTGGTTTTGATCGATGTGGCCAGGCTGAATGACGTGTCTCCTGGGTCTCAGCAGCTGATGGAGCGCAGGCTTTCAGTGGCAGCAGAGGTGAAGGGTTCTTCTCTGTTCTTATTCTGCACTCATAGCTTTCATTTAGGCTTGAGAGAAAAATAGTTCTTCAGAAGTTATTTTTTAAAATACGGTCCTCGTCCCCTGGAAGTTGAGGCGGGCAGTTCCTTTTGTGTGATGTATCTTCGATGAAAAGGTCCTGCCTGCTGAATTAAAGGCACACTTCCTTTCATGGGGCTTCTCCGCAGTCACTGGGATGGACTTTCCACGTGGCCTGTCAACTGAGTTCCATCCCTGCAGCTGCTCTGGGCTGTCTCCATTGCGTTGCTTCTCTCCTCTCCCACTGGCTATTGTTCTTTCTTCTGGATCATTCCTGTGAGTAGTGTGCTTTCCCCCAGATCTACCACCTGTAAGAACCCCCATCTCTGAATCCCACTTCCCCTGACAGCTCCCACCTTGTGCCTCTCCTCTTCACAGCAAGCCTCTTTTTTTTTTTTTTTTTTTTTTTTTTT
>JAJEJO010000856.1:162874-274180 GCA_020662805.1 Glaucomys volans | reverse complement strand
GCCACCACGCCTGGCTCACAGCAAGCCTCTTTGAAATGGTTGGCCTCTCATGTCTAGTTTGTTTCCCCCAAGGCCACCACTGTTGGGATCTCTACCCTGTCCCTCACCTTGCCACCTCTATACACTGCACCAGTAGAGTGGCGCAGAGTGTCATATTTATCCCTGGCTGCTTCTCAGTGTCTTAAGGCATCGTCATCTCTTCCTATTTTATTGCTGGACCACGTTCCCCTGAGCCCCATGGTGGCACGCCTCCAGCTTTGCATCGGTTTCCAGACTGCCTGGTACCTTCAGGAGGGCAGCCTTCATGCCCTGGTTCCTGTGTGGCCTAGCTTGGTTCTGAGTAACAGCAGCACCACCACAAAGCAGTGTGCTGTGACAAGAATCACTGGGAGGAAGTGCCACCAACGCAGGAGCACCAGGGCGATGATGTGGCACTTATGCCTGGGATCCGGCGGTGGAGTGGCAGACTGCCTTCCCAAGGTCACTCATTGGCCTTGGGAGTTTAACTGTGAGAGGCACACCTTGCGCTACTACCTTGCACACTATTCCCAGGAAGATGGCGGATGTATGGTCTTGTGGGAGCCTGTGCAGGTGATGGGATCCTTTCCAGGGTGTGTGGTGAGTACTGCTCTGCTCTTGAGAGGCAGAGGCTCATGCTGTGTTTTGCCTTAGGCGAGGCCACCAGGAGTCATGAGAGTCCAGCAGCAGCAGCAGCCTGTCCTTGGTTCGAGTGGTGAGTGGGGTGCGAGCCTCTCAGGGCCCCTGGTGTTTGAGTGGAGCAAGGCAGGCACTTGCCCGTGTGATGCCCAGGGGGCCGGGTGTCTCCTCCTGTAGCTTCTCAGACACTGGGTCATTATCTCTGCTGCTGATTTTGAGCGCTATTTCAGAATTGGTTTTCGTTGTTGTTCTTTTCCCCTCAGCCACAGTGGTGTGAACCTCCAGGTTTCTGTGGGTCCATTGCAGAGATGTGCAGGGCTGCCGTTCACATGAACAGCGTGGACGTGGGTTCTTGAGGGACTGATTTTCTTCTTTGTTTTTCTAAGACTTGATGTTTTGTTGAGGGCAGAATTTGTGTATATAGTGATTAATAAATGCATCAACTTCGATAGTGATAGCACCGTGGGAAGGGTATCTGGCTTCTCTTTTTCTTGGAGTGAGTTCATTTGCCCCCAAGCAAAGTAACGGTGAATGAAGTGTGACCGAGGAGTGCACCTGTCATGGTCCTGAGCTAGAAGTGCAGAGCCCAGCTTCCCAAGCCCCTGCGCTCAGGGATGCCCTGTCACCCAGGCTGACGCGCCCTGAATGTGGCTGGGAACAGAGCAGGTGTTTTGCCTGTACTGATGTCCCACAAAGGAGAGAGACGGCCGTGCAGTCCTAAGTTGCCTGAGTTTTGAAAAAGTCATCAAAACTTGAGTGGAAATTCACTAAGTCCTTCTTTCCCCTACTGGCAAGTATTAAGTAACAATATTCATTAAATACCACAGAGAGGCTATGTAATAAAGAAATAATCCTCGGCCTAGGTGGCTGTAGCGCTCCAGAAGAGTTGAAATTGAGAATATAATTAAAGATTAAAGCATTGTTTGCATTCTAGAACATGGAGAGATCTTTGCTCTCCATTGCGGGACCATATTAATAAGGAAGAGATCAGTTTCCAATAACTGACACTACCAAAGCTCATTTATTAACATCAGTCACGGTTAAGCATCTGGCTTGGTACTTCTTTTACCTTTTTCCTACTAGACTGGAGCTGTCTCCAGGAATGGTGAGGCATACCAGTCTTATCTCAGAATAAGTTATCTGCATCTGTTTAGTGTCCGCGTTGGAATAGGAATGCTCAGGTAGCAGGAGTTAGCCATATAGGAATCTGAAATCCTGCTATTCATGGCAACCCTCTTTTGGCTACAGAATAATTTTTCGCCTATTAGTTTCCACCAGTTTGTGTACAGAAGTTAAAAGGGTGTAGGAATGATACCATATGTAGCTCTTTTCAGGCTATATAATGGCAGCTGGTGAGGGGCCATCTCTACACAGGGATGGAAAGATATTTTTGTGGTCAATCTCTGTTATCCAGAGTCCCTTGAAGCCCCCTGCGTGCTCAGCCTCCAAGCCGAACAGCCTTGCTGGAGTGGAGTGTAAAAGTTGACTACCCAGGCTCATCTCCTCCCGCTTCTTTCATTGCTGTTTGTGCTTGCCCTTCCCTGCTGGCTTTAGTAGCCCCAGACGGTACCTCAGGGCCAGGGGTGTTGGCTCGACTTCTTACATCTAGCTTTGCGTTGCCTGTCCTCCGTGCTCTTCATAGAGTTTCTCATGTGAGGACCTGGCGAAGACATGCCCAGCCATGGTTGTTGAAATGTCCTTTTTTATGTGTTTATTTCATTGTGTTATTGGCCATTAGAGGAGGAAAGTGTCTCTCCAAATCCATCATGGATGGGAGGGGAAAGTGCCCCAGTGCCTGGGAAGGAGGAGCCCTCCTCCCTCCGCCACATCTCTGCATGGCTCTAATTGTGTCTTTGCATGGCATTGACCCTTCTTGCCCATGACCTGGTAGCCTGAGAGCCTGACGACTAGAGCTCTGGGCTCTGGGCCTGCCCTCATGCACATGTGATGGCTAAAAAAAAATCCTGAAAGCTAGCTCCTTTCCACGTGGCTGGCTGGCTGGCGTGGCCATGGGCATCGTCCTTTGAGATGTCTGGGTGTGCCTCACAGTGCTCCTAGTGTATGTCAGCGGCTGGGCACCAGGTGCCATTGGACAGGCAGGAGTGCCCACGGGTGAGGCTGGGGAGCTGCAGGCCTGCCCCTGGCGCTGACCCTCCCACTTGCTCAGCGTCTTCTGCAGAGGGCAGGGCCTGAAAGCCAGGCGAGGCCTGGTGGTGTTCTGCCATGGGGTGAGCAGGCCCCTGGGGCTCGTGAGCAGGGTGGGTATGTGGAGAGTGGTGTAGTAGGAAGATGAATCAAGTGGCAGGTTGCAGATAAATAAGAGAGTCCTTTGTAGCTGTTTAAAATATAATTGGCTAATGTTACTTATCTTTTATCCCCTCTCTTTGGGCAGGAAAAAAGTCTCTGGGAGAAATAAAATGAGGAATCCCTCATAAATATTAATGCAAAAATCTGTCTATGGAGAATAAATATGGGGACATTTTGTTTTAAATGCTCTATATCGTTGTGCTTCATTAGCATATATGTTGTAAAAGCGACTTTCCTCCCCTTGAGAGAACCACATTCAGTTCGACTAATAGCCGAGACTGAAACCCAGCCTGTCAGGGTTGTAATACTTTTAGACAAACAGGAGAACTTTGCTCCCCTGTGTCAGCCAGGGGGGTTCCTTGGTTCCTTTGTGCTCAGAAGTGCTGGCCTGTGGCATGAAATCAGAACCTGAATCCTGACTTGCCATCTCTGCTCCTTTCTGGACCGTGGTTCCTGTTGCCTGGTCCCCCACTCTGCATGTGTGTGTGTCCCTCTGAAAGCATTTATTACGTTCTTCCTGTAGGCTAGGTATGTGCTTAGCCAACCTGGGAGTCTAAGGTGCGGAAAGTCCTGTGTATAAACAGATGAGAGAGATTGAGTTTGGTTTCAAGCAGGGCAGATAAACCTTGGGTGACATGATGGATAGACCAGATTTACTTTAAAATAGCCCAGGCTCTTGGTCCTGGAAGTGTTGGGTGAGGGAAGTATGGTTAAAATAGTTGCTTATTGTTGAAAATGGATAACAAGAACATTACTGTCGTTGGGTCTGAGTCCTGTTGTACTTTGTTATTATACTATTATGGGCCCAGCATACTCCCTTACCCACTCTTCTGTCTATACTAATTCCATTCCCCTTTATCTGTGGGAGATATGTCCAAGACCCCTTGTGGATGACGGAAACCACAGTCAGTATAAATACTATAGTGACTCCAAATGTACATATCTGTGATAACATTTACTGCATAAATTACCCACAGTGAGATCTAAGCAACAAAGTAACAGCAAAATGAGCATGAGTATTTTTCGTTCTTTGCAGTTGCACTTAGACTTGGTCTTGCCATAGCACTCAGCAACTTCTCCGTTAATTTTTTTTCTTCCCTTATTAAGTCAAAAACGTTCACCTTTTTGCTTAAAGGAAGCTCCGTACAGCTTCTCTTTGGCATCTCCAAATTGCCAGTGCCACTTTTGCATTTTGAGGTCATTATTTAGTAAACTAGGGTACTTGAACACAAATGCCAGGATATCTCAGGCTGCCTGAAAGTGTCTTCAGACCAGAGCCCACTACAGGGATTGGGCAGCAGAAAGGAGGGTCATGGAGGAGGGGGCTGCTGGGTTGCAAAATTTTCACAATGAAATATTTTTTAAAATATAGATCTGGAGCTTGAATTGTGGTCAAAGAAGTAGAGGTTTGGAAGTGAACAGTGTGGGGTTGACTGGAGAGTTCTGGGGAGTGGATACACCCTGGCAGAGACTGTGAGGGAAGACCAGAAAAGGAGATAGTGACAGGTCCCTGGGGCATCTGGCCCTGCTTTGGCCTTGCAGGCACTTACAGTCCTCACTGTCCAGCTCTGGTCCTGGCTCACTCTCAGCTGACCTGTCCCTTGTTTGTCTCAGACGCATTATGACATAGACTAAAACTTAAAAGTTAGAGAGAAATTGCATAAAATAGAAAACTATACCAAGAACCCAGCCATTAAGCACTGAGTCAAATGTGGCAGCCTGTAGAATCAGTTTAAAAATGATATTTCATTGCATTCTCTAATTGTGTTACTTCTTTATGTGGTGATTTTATCCAGGAAGACAGCTGTCTGGTGTGGTTATTACATCACTCTGGCCATTACTGGGCAAAGGAAGAAAAGAAATGGGTGGTTGTGTAGTACAGCTCACAGAGGGAAGCTGGGTTCTTTTTATAATCCCTCTTTACATAACAAAGAGTCAGCTTCAGGATTGTTAATATTTCAGCCTTGCCACTCCCAACTAATGCGGGCTGTGAATGAAAGTCTTTTTAAAAGAAATCTTCCTGTTCTCTCCTGGGGTGGAGGGGATTTGGTGGTCTCCTGGTGTTCTGTCTCCCCAGGCAGGCTTTAGTGACCTGTCATCACAGCCTCCAAAGTCCTCCTAGGGTTACAAGTGGATAAGGCCTGGTGAGCCAGTTGCTCTGTTCACCTGTGCTGGAAGATTCCGAAAGCCCTCTCAGGTACAGTGACCTCAGTAACATGGCGACAGGTGTTGAGTACAAGGTGACTTTGGCTCTTGGCCTGAGTTCTTCAGGGCAGACAGGATTTTGGTCCGAGGTCCAGTCACTCTGCATCACTCACTTCTGGCAGATACACAGGAATTCCTCATAATAAAACATGGGAATCCTAGTTTCAGCCCAGACTATACTTATTTGTAGCATGCCAAGGCCTTGAGTCTCTCTCCAGCCTCAGGTAATGTGGGAAGAACTGGTGGTTTTCTCTGTGAGGAGGCAGTGTGAGGGCCTTGGGAATGTTACTAATCACTCTCCGCTCAGGGCCCGCTGGTTCTCTGGATGAGTGCTCAGGCCTGTCAGAGTGACCCGAGGATCACTCTGACAGTTGGGTTGGAGTGGATCCACCAGCTCCCAAGTAAAGAGACCAGCCAACCCGGTAGGGGGGCCACAGCTCTTCTCTGGAAGCAGTCCCAGCCCCAGCTGCAGGGAACCACCTGGGGAGCTATTTGGAGAGGGTGGGAGGCTGAGCATCCATAATTGTACAGCTCCCAGGGGGCTTCCTCTGTGCACCTGAGATTCAGAAACCCACTTCCACAGGGTTGCAAAGAACTGCTCCCGGGGAGCTGGGGGGGCTTGGGGGAGTGAGGGGGGCTTGTCAGAGCATTGATTCAGTGAAAAAAAGGAGTTTTAGGGGAACTTGGCAGAGCATATTAGCCTGAGACCGCAGATGGGCGCCTCTGGAATGAAGGCCCAAGGAAGGGGGAACCTGGCGGGCTGTCTCCTCAGTACCCGTCCTAGCCTTTCCCTGACTAGCTGTAGCCATGAGCACAGAGGAGGACAGACCCATGATATTTTACTTATTTCCTTTCAATATATGCTTATCTCATGTTAGTAGTTACGTATCTCTAAGCATGTTATATTCTCATGGACACTTGAAAATGTACTTATGTACATAGAAGCACACAATTTAGTTTATTGTAGATCTCGTGTATTTTTTCTTTACAGTCGTATGTTTTAACAGCTTTCTTGGGGTTTACAAAAAGTGCAATAAATTGCATGCGTTTAAACTACATAAGTTGTGACATACTATACCCTGTGACACCACTGCAGCACCACTGTGCTCAAGGTGATTAGCATATTTATTACCCCCAGGTTGCCTCATGCCCCTTCATTATCCTTCTACTCCCTCCCCAGGCAACCACTGATTGGATTCTTGTCACTGTAGATGAATTTGCATCTTTGAGAAGTTTATATAAATGGAATCAAAAAACATAATCTTTTTTAAAAATCGGCTTTTTAAAACTGCATAATCATTTTGAGATTTATCAAAAAATTGTCGCATGTATTGGCAGATCATTTTATTTAATTTTTATTGCTACATAGTATTCCACGGAGTAGATATTCCACAGTTTATGCATGCATCTGTTGGTGGACATTGGGTTGCTATGGCTATTACAATAAAGCCTGTGTGAGCTTTCATGGATTAGTCTTTGTATGGTCATGTGTTTTCCTTGCTTTTGGGCAAATACTCAGGAGTATAATGTGCAGGTCACACACACGGTGGGTATATGTTTAACTTTTTAAGAAACTGCCATCTTGTTTTCCAAAGAGGAGGTATCATTTGACACTCTCACCACAGGGGTGAAGTTTGCAGTGTTCGCACCCCATCCAGTGCTTGATGTGCCGATCTTCTTAATGTTAGGTGTTCTGACGGGCATGTCGTGTTGTCTTGGGTGGCCTTGACATGCATTTGCTCAACAGCTCATGGTGTTTGGCATTTTCTCGAATGCTTGTTTGCCATCAGTAAGTATATCATCTCCTTTGGGGATGTGCAGAAGAAAGATTGGGGCCTTCTGTGTAGGAAATCACATTTGAGGAATGTAGGTTTTTGGAATTTCTTTTGAAGGCTTCAAAAAATGCCCCCACGCAGAGCCTGTTAACCAGTGCTTATGTCCTGACGACTGCTGAGTCCCTGCTGCTCATCGTTCTGCCAGTCGCTTTGGGAAGTAGCTATGGACTGAACACCTCGGAGCCTAAACTCAGTTTTGTGGTGTTTCTAAACCGTGTCACCTTCTTTCCCGGGTGGGTATGATAGTGGTAGGTCTGGAGGTGCCTGTAGGTGGTGACTGACTTCTAATTAATTTGTCCTGATTTTGGGGGGTAGGGGGAATTCGCTCATCTTTGAACCTCTGGGGTCTAAACTCAGGCTGTTTGTATTCATTTGCATTTTGCTCTGCTTTTGTTCATTCTTGTGATTCAGCAGATAAAATCTAATGGCCACAATGCTAGGTGCTGGATGTTCGGTGATGACTAAGCCTTCCATGTGCTGGGGAGGCAAGTAAGGAGGCCACTGGGTTCCAGAGGAAGGACTGCCCTTCCCCCACTCCTCCTTGCCTCCTGGGAACCTCATTTTTAACCTTCAGTAGCCAGACTTTGATCTGAGCTTGAACTCAAAAAGACCTTCACCTCTAAGGACTGGGTACCTGGGATACATTCCCATGTCCCCAGCCCCAGGGAGACTTCATTATGGTTATGGAGTTGAACCTTCATGCCCTTCCACCTGCTGTGTTCTGGAGCTTGTCAAAGACATTCCCAGGTGGATCTTTTAGAGGATTATAACTCTCGGCTCCAGGGATTTTCTTTCTGTGTAGCTACCATCTTCCCACACAGGGAGTTAGTTCTGGGGGACTTACTGACCCGGAAGAAGAAACCTAAGGGTATTTATTGTAGTGCCCCAAAGAAAGTGTCCTTATAAGTCTCTCACAGCCTTAAAATGCAGTTTCATTTCATTCTCATCAAATTGTTGAGCCAGGATGAATCCTGAGCACAATAGCTCTGGAATGCTTTCCTTTCCCTTCCTCCTTGACATTCAACAAAATAGACTTAGATTTTGAAGGCCAGGTGGACTTGGGCATTTTGGGGGAAAAAAAACCAAAACAATTGAAATTAAGTAAGGCATTAAGCAAATATAAGCTCTAAATTCCTTTTCTTCCGTTTCCAAATCTCTTCCTGTCAGTTAAAATGGACCCTTCCCCAAAGGGGCGTTCTCAGACCTGACTTTACATATCACCTTCCGACTGGGATAGATTCTTGCAAATTAGCCTCTACTTTTTTTCTTTTCTTTTCTTTTTTTCTTTTTTTTAAGATTTTTATTTTTAACTAAGGAGCACGTGGAATTTGAAAGTCCCCTATGACCAATTAATTCAATGCAGTTCATTCAGGAGACATCTAGACAGCATGTGGCCTTGTCCTCACCTGAAGGAACTTCTACTGTTAAGGAAGAGCAGTCAGGGCATCGTGAAAACCCAGACCTGGGAGAGCCAGGGGCACCTCCTTCCTACCTGCAGTTCATGGCTGTGGATACTCAGGGCACAGACAGCTTTTCCAGGAAGTTCTCAAGACCGTTAGCAGCAGAGCCAGGGCTGTAACCTCAGAGTTCTGTTCCCCTGCCACCGTCTTTCACCTGAGGGTGAGAAAACAGAAACTGAAACCCAGGACACAGGAATCTTGACGCCTGCCTATTTTCAGGTGATGTTTTTGCCTGGTCTCTGTGTGTAGCCACCCTGTTTGCTGTGCTTAGATCTCCCCAAGTGTGACACTGCTCGCTTCCTCCCTGAGGCTTGGCTGACAGCCCTGCCCCTGGCCTTTGCAAGAGGAAGGGGCGGTTCAGGCTTGGCCTGTTTGGCAGAGGCTGTACTTCACCAGCGGGAAGAACAGGTATTTCTGCTCTACCAAGGAGCGTGGCTTTGAAGACTCAGAGTTCAAAGAAGTGCAGCGAGAGACCACAGCCAGAGCAAGCCCCAGGAGCTGGCTGACCACGAGAGCCACTCGGCTTTACCTGGGTTTTCACGGGGACTCAGACCTGGGCATACGGGCTCCAGAAGCCATGCATGTCAGCTGTACCCTGCCCTGCTGTCGTGGATTAGGCTCTCAGGAAGCAGGTGCTGAGGTGGAGTTGGGGTGCATGTGTCAGGACTTGTGAGAGGAAGGGCAGAAACAGGAGTGGGTAGTGGCAGGGAGGGGAACTGCCATGCAGAACTGACAAAGCCTTGATCCCTGGACACCTCTGGAACCAGCATTATCAGTAGGCGTCATCCTGTGTTGACTCGGAGGCTGGTCTCATACCCTGCCTCACTCCATCCCCAGCTGGAGGTGGCTCTGGAAAGGCCAGGACTGCAGCGAGGCTGGCCCTGAATGACTGACCACCTGGGTTGGGTGCCATGTTCTTCTAGAAGAGAAGTCAGTGGGCACATCTCATCTACCCCAGTCTTCATCAGCTGCACTGTTATTACTCATGGCTGCATTCCAGAATGCCAGTAATGGCCTTTTATTCCAGAAGTAGTGAATGTGTGACGTTAAACTGCTGTGGTTCTCAGTGTTGGTCGACCATGGGCACATCTCCTTGTTTCTCAGTCCACCTATGGGGCCACCCTTGGTAGTCACTGTGTCACTTCTCTAGTATCCATTCTGGATTCTGTGCACTCTTACCCACCAGTGGAGAGATCCAGAGCTTTATCTCTGCCAGGCTGAGTCCCTAGTCACCTTCTCAGCCAGGGTGGACCAGGGTGCCCTTGTGGAGTATCGAGCCTCCACATGCTCCTCTAGAGTTCCACAGTGTGATCAAAGCCAATACTTTGGCAAGGTGCTGACTCTCATTTTTGCTCACTTCTTCCTAGAGCAGGAGCCCAGAGTACCCGCATGGCAACCTTATGTTATTTGCTGTGTTTCCTGGCAAAAGTTTGTGCACCTTTTGGGGATAAAGATTTCTGACTCTGTTGCCCTCTTAGCTGGATCATGTGTTCTTTCTCCCAGGGGCACAGCATCACACACAGGTCTCTGATTCAGTGCCAGCGCTGTACCTGGAGGATGGCACCTGTCTTTGCAAAGTATACTTCCGAGGTGGTGCTTCTTCTGTGCTGGCTGCAGGCTACATACCACAGATACTGGGTGGAGGGTGTTATGTGACCATTGGATTCCATGGTCATGGGCCCACTATGCAAAGTGGTTTCCTTGACTTTGTATGAATCTCTGCTGGTGGTTCAGAGATTCTCAGTACTCCTCGGATGGTGGTGCTGACTCAGGCCCTGGCAGCCAGAAGGGCGAACTCACAATTGGAGGGCGGGCTGCTCCTGTGAGAACAGCGTAGCCTTTGAGGACAGAAGGAGCCCAGTGCAGTCCACCTGCACCAAGCAGACGGCTAGCCTCCTTGAGGAATAGTGCAGGTTGGATATTTATCAGTAACTAGATCAGCTTTAGCCCACTTTGTCTCATTGTCCTAGATACAGAACAACAAAGACTTAAATATGTAATATGTAATTATATAATGTAAGAATATAATTGTATGATACTAGCTATGATATGTTAATACAATACTACACATGAGCCCTAGGTTACGATCCCCAACCCATTTAATGCACCTGTGTTTAGTTAAAATATTAGCAGAATGGAAAAGTTGGTGCAAGTTCATGCAGTCTGCCCATTTCTCCCACCACAGCCACTTGTTTGTGAGTCTGCTGGGCTGACAGTGGATGGCTGATGTCGACTGGAGGTGGTTTGGGCTACCTGGATGTTCAGTGCCTTCTCGATAGTGGGTGATGATGCGTGCACAAGCCCTTCCCCCTTTGTACCCACCCGCCATATGTCCATGCAGATGTTTGCCCCAGACCTTTTGTCCTGATCTCATATTTTCCTTTGTAAACCCTTGTTCTGAGCAGGCCAGCCCGCACTGCCCAGGAGTCCACACATCATCTGACCTCCTGCTCCTCCTTTCTCCATGTGGAACTGACCCCTTCTACACTGCTTGAAACCCTGCCCAGGAGGGGCCTTTCCCTCACTGCTGTCTGTCAGCACAGCCTGGTGACTCCATAAGGTGACTGCCATGCATTCTGGCCTGGTACCCACATACCATGGTGACCCATCTATGAAGCAAGCTTGGGCTTGCTTTCTCCTCCCCTCTGGATGATCACGTGGGATTCCCCCATACAACCGTAGGCATGGGCAGTGGGAGGATGCGGGAGGACCACAGTGGTTATACTGTGTGGGCAGGAGAATTTGCCTTGAGGCCAAGTTCTAAGTGTGTTCTGTCCATTCCATGGACTATGAACTGGTTTTGGCCTCATTTTTTATGTGGATAGAAAAAAATGCATTCACTAAACCATAGGCTTGGTCTGAGCCATGGCCCTGTTGATCTGCTCTAGCAGAGATGCCACAGCTGACAAGCAGAGGCACCCAGGGCTCCGCACCGGATCTAGCTGGGGATAGTCTGCATCTCCCTCCAGGATCCCTCTTGTTTTTCCACCATCAGACTAGTAACTTAAACAGAGATGAACTGAGGACCACTGTCCCTGTATCCTTGAGATCCCTGCAACTGACATTGACCTCCGCCATTGCTCTGGCTGCAGTGTTGTTTTTGATGTGCTCTGTGGCAGGGCGTTGGGGGTGTGGCAGGAGCAGGTACTGGACTTACACTGGACCTGCATCTTACCCCATAGGCCACGGACCTAATGTGGTCATTGTGCAAACTGCTAAGTATGTCACTCTTAGTTCCACACCATCTGGTAGGGTGGTACCCAGTGGAGGACCCACAACATGGCTATGGCTAGGGCTTCCTTTATCACCTGCTGTCCATGTGTCCCCACTCTTAATATTGGGGGAGCGTGATGGAGTTTCAGGTCTCTAGGGATCACTGTTAACTCAGAGGTGGCTTTGCAGCAGACACTGGCCCTGAGTGAACAGGCAGCACATACTCCTGTCCACCTCACAGCCAGCAGCAGGGCCCTCCTGAGGAATCTGGGCAGTAGCGCTCCCTGTCACCACACTTCCATTCAGCTGTGATGATATTGTTGTACAGATCAGACCTAGAATACTGGTATTAGCCAGGTGCAGTGGCACACACCTATTATCCCACAGTTTCAGAGGCTGAGGCACGAGGATCACAAGTTTGAGTTCAGCTTCAGTGACTTAGTGAGACCCTGTCTCAAAATGGAAAAAAAAAAATTTTTTACAAAGCATAATGCTGGTATTAATTTCTTCTGCCTCCTTCCAGGAGCTACTGTTTTTAGATAACTTTTCAACATGATAAACAAAGGTTTACAATGGGGGAGAACTTGGCTTTTTAAAAAACTACTATTGAAATATGAATACCACTTGATGTGAAAGTGCTCTGTTACTTATCATTGGCAGAGTTAGGTAAGACTCAGTGAGCCTCGTTACTTGGAATCCATCCTCAAGCTCGGGAGTTAGACCATATTGTATGTGAAAACACATAAAATAAAGCCTAGGTCCAACACACAGGTCTGGAGTGAGACTGTGTGGCTTGAACCCTGGTCTCCTATTCACCATCTGTGTGCCTCTGGGGACACTGTCCAGCCACCCCACCCTTGGTCTTCACATTTATCAAGTGGGACAGCGATAAAGGAGGAATAGAATATATCTGCTGTGTGATAGCCACTTAGTGTTAGCTACTCACAGGTCATGATTACTGCTGTTTACAGTGGCAGTAAACATGTCCCAAGTGAGTGTCCTGGACAGAGTTCCTCAGGGATTCCAGTCTGGGGCAGTGAGGAAGGCACGTGGAGGAGGTGGTTCTGAAGGGCCATCTTGTACAAGTGTGTGTGCTCCCTTCCCACAGAAGTCCAAAACAGGTGCAGTGATAATGGCGATGTAGATTGGAATTTTGTAAATTTTTATTCCTGTTTGTGTGCAGGTGAATTCTGTGTCCCTGTCCCAGGAGTGAGCCTTTCTGGTGTCTCAGTTCAAACTCAGATGAAATTACATCTCTCCTTAGCATATATGTTTTCTGCTATTGAATATCCTCTCTACCTACCTACCTACCTACCTACCTACCTACCTACCTATCTATAGTGTATTTTCTTTCCAAATACTGTCTCGGGACTTGAGCAATAAAGAAGCGTAAAATGTCATGACCTGTCACTGGATGAATTTACAAAAAGTTCTGATAACACACATTTTTGGTAAATGTCTTTGTTACTGATAATTAATGACTCCAAGACACTGAAAAATCTATAAGTTCCTTCCAGAACCTACAAAGAAAAATTGCATTTTATGTATTTTAAGTGTTTTATCTTTTTTTTTAAATTTTGAAAGCGATTTGTTCACATACATTAAGGTGGTGCCTTAGGACAGGAAGTTAGATGATGATTGCCCCAGTTTTGGGGGCGGGGAGATGATTTCCAGAGTTCAGTGAAGATTTGCCTGGACCCTTACTGACACCTCTTCCGATCTGTGCAATATGAGGGTGAGAATTGTTGTTACAGGTGTGTGTCCTGCTACTCATGTGCATTAGAAATAGTCTGCCTTGAATTTTGCTGCAGCTAGAGCAACTAGTATGTTCCTCTTTCAGAGGGGTTCCTAGCTGAGGTGGAGGATGTGGAGCTGACAACCCTGCTCCGTTCAGTTCTGAACAGTTGTAGCCGAGGGTATTTCTCCCTCAACAGGTGCAGACTTAGGTCTCTGATGGCACCTGTAGTTTTTGAAACACACCTGCACTTTAACGTAGCTAGCGTCTGTTGTTTTGTATGGATGCCTCCAAGATATTTGGGTGCAAGGAGCAGTTATGAGAAACTGTCAGAGTTGTCTGGGAAGACAAACAGGCTCTTCTCGTGCTCTGGGTTACCATCTGCAAGCCAGGACTCCTGCACTCTGCTCGCAAGCACACCTCAGATTTCTCTTTGTCCCCTGCCACTGTAATGCCAATTAACATTGATTAATGAATTGACCACAAGTGTTTATGGATTTCCCACCCATGTCTGATTAGTGCAGAGTTATGTGCCCTTGACTATGAGGAACTTACAATCCAATTGAAGGATGAAATTATGCTCAGAGGCAGGTGAGAGAATGTCAATTCCTAGTGATTTGTATAGATGGCCTGTTGTGAGATTATTGTGAGCTGAATTCCCCTGAGAGGTGCAGTGTGGACAGATCTCCTGCCCTAGTGGAAATGCTAGAACTGGCTTTCAGGCTGCAGTGCCTGAAAGGGTCAAGGGTGAACTAAGATACCACCCACTTCTAGGGTCACTCTGAAATCAGTGGCCATGTGAGCTGTTCTAGCAAGGCAAGGTCTGAAAGGACCAAGTTAGTAGTTCTGAACCTGTTTGAATGAGATACTCCTGCCCTTTGGAGAATCTGCAGGGTGCTCACTGAACATTTACAGAGTGCTCATAAATGAATGTGATGGGTACTGTTCAGGTGCCAGGGGTCAGTGTGCATTATAAGACAAGCCGCTCTCATGAAGATGATAGTCTGTGGACATACAGATAGTGCTTGTTCTTTCAGGACCCTCAGGGTTGATCAGAGAGAGGGAATCATGCACAAAACAGAAGATGCAGGAAGGTTCCAGAAAGGTTGACCTTGGAGCATCATTGAGTTGTTGGAGATGAGCAGCAGGTGTTTTACTGCAGGACATCTATGGGCTCAGTATGGGAGGAGAGAGCACTGTCAAGGACCCTGACTCGTTTCCACAGAGTGGAGCAGCTGGACTTTGAAGGAAGCAGAGAAGGTGTAGGAAGATGTTGAAACTGAACCTGGAAGGACAGGCTGGTGGACATAAGAGCTGGTGCTCCTCCCATGGGGTTAGACAGATGGTGAGTGGCCCAGTGTGTGCAGGGCATGGGAGGGCCGTGGCTGAATTCAGGTGCCTTGGTTGCAGGCTGAGGTTAGGTGTTACCAGTACGCCGGTAGTTGGTAACTGGGTAATCTGTGCAGGGCCTGCTGGCTCAGCTACTAATGGCAGCCCTTAGAGCACAGGCAGTGTGCTGAAGCAGCTATGGAGGAACTGCTCATACTGTCTGGGATTTGCATTATTCTGTTTTTAGCTCTTTATAGAAAGTATGTTTGTGTAGAAGGGAGGGATAAATGAAACAGGAAGTCAAGGTGCAGAGAGTTGCTGGGGCTGGCTGATGGGTCCTCGTCCTCTGGGTGCGTTCCAGCATCCTCCAGACAGGACCCAGGTGCACAGCAGTGCAGATGGACCAGTGCTGCTGAACTGTACATTCCAGAGCTAAGATGGTGATCACTTTATGTGTTTTCTTTAAACCATGCTTTTTAAAAAAGAAAAAGGTTAAAATGGTATGTTTCATGTTGCATATGTCTTCACTGCAAAGGGGTGATATCAGACTAACAGCCCCAAACCTGCTGCAGAGGCCTCTGAAGAAGGTTTTTGTGGGGTGAAAGGTCTCCAGGAAGTTCCAGGACGGAACCAGATCCATTTCCTTGCTTCATGGTTTTCGAAGAGGAGACTCAGTTACCATTAGTGAAATCTGAATAGCAAGCTTTTCCAGAGTGCTGTAAATGTTGTTGTAGTACTCTCAGCACTCACGTGATGCCCTGGTCCTGCCTTTCCTCAGCCATATGATAGAATATACCCACACCTCATTGTTGTTAGGAAGTTGAAATGAGACCACGCATATTTTAAAATCTAGCACTATTTCCATTTCCCTGAACTTCTATATCTTCATTCAGAACTAGGCAGACAAGGTAGATGGCTTTCTTAGCATACAGGTGACAGTGATGTGCTAAATAGCTACTCCAGCATGGAGAGGCACAGCCAGGTGCCTGCAGAGCCTGTTGCTCAAGATTTACAATCACTTTCTAAAATTAAGAAATGAAACCACAATGCTAGTGAAAATTTTTAAAAGGCAAGAGAGCTCATAATTTGACCTGTTTAACATGGTGATTTTGTTTTGCTTCTTGACTTCTGTATTTGTAGAAATGATTTTCCTAGTTCATACTTTAAAAAATCGTGAGCCTCCAAGTCATAGCCAGGCCACGTCTTCACAGCACAGCCTGTGCCTGTGCAGAGCTTGTCATCGCCAGGCCCTCGGAGCATGCTCCTGTGCAGCTGGGAGCCGAGGCCTGGGCGAGGGCAGTTGCACACTGGCAGGCAGGCCCCAGCACAGGGAGCTTCTCTGTACCCATCGCAGCAGGAAGAGACCAGTTTCAGACATGATTCTTGATGACTGCCCATAGCATTTTGATATTCTGGCTACTGAGTCAAAATATTGTCCTCCTGACAGTTGGGGTAATATAAACAGAAAGGAAGAGGGTAGAAAACTGAGTAAGAAAATAGGAATGCTTTGAACTACCTGAAAGACTGACTTAATATCATCAGTAAAACATTTTGCTGTCTTATATTGTCAGCTGCAGTATTTAGGGGAGGTGGTGTTTTCTTTAAGAGGGAATCTGTGTAGAGTGAGTTTTCTGTGAGTATAATGCAGCCTTGGAAAGAGCTCAGGTTCTCCCTCTCCCCATTTCCCCATTGAGCAAAGGCCATCATGTCCCAGGAGAGGACGACTGCCTTCCCACTTCTTTCTGCTTGTCCTCACCTCTGTGCTTTTGCCTGTTCCCTCTTTCCAAAAACTTACTGAAATGTTGGTTTCCACTCCACCCCTGGTTCTCTCTGCTGAGGGTGCAGCAGACTTTTAAGAATCTCTGGAGGCTCAACCCCAGTACTCAGGATCTGCCTGCTCCTGTAGTTAGTAAAAGCAAGAAGAAAAGTCAAATCTTGTGAAAGGCATCAGTCACAGGAGGGGATTGGACCTCTTTGAAAGCAGGCTGCCAGGGGAGGTGTCCCAGTAGGTCACAGAAATCATTGCCTCCCGTTCTCTCCATGGTGCTCATTCAGAGCCAGAGTTGAGGGGAGAGCTGGACCCAAGAATTTAATATTCAGCCAAGTTTCCTTTGTAGAAAGATAGCAGCATTGCTTTTTTAAATAAAAATGTTAGAACTCCAGGAAAGGCCCACGAGTATTTCTTGAAAAATCTCCTCAATGGCAGAGTGTGCTGAGTTCATTCATTCATTCAGTGAACACTTATTGACTGCTTATTGTGTGCCAAACCCTGTGTGGGGCACGGGAATGCAGCAGTTCTTTAGCAAACATTCTTCTGGGAAATGGGGAAGTCCCTAGTCTGTTTAAATATGTGGCTAAGGCCGAAGGCTTGGCAGGAATTATATTTCAGAAGGCAAATATTATAAAACAAAGGGGTGTAGAAATGTTCACAGCAAACTGAAGGAGCACTCCACATTGGTGAGTTTGCTCATCTTACTTGGGAGCAAGAGATTATGTCTAAACATCAAGAGGTCAAGGTTCTAGTATGTTATATAGAACTAGAAAGAAACCCCTAAAAGAATTAGAAAGGAGATGCAGTCTAATCCCCCAGGACAACAACAAAGGCAGTCTGCACAGCAAGAGGAAGAACCAGAGGCGGCAGGCAGAACTGAAAACATGAAGTACGCCGGCCAGACTTGGATGACGTGCCTGTGACATCAGTAAAGACCAAAGTGGCAAATGCCTATTAAAGTAGACAGACCCTAGAGTGTGCAGCACACCAGGGACATCGGATGGGGACAGATCCCACATGGCTCACCAAGAAAACCAGGCTCATTGTAAACAAGAATGAGCTTCAGGCACGTGGGGCCAGTGATTGTGAAGGGAAGCTTGGAGTGGAAGCCCGCAGCGGGGCCCCAAGGCCACCCTGGCCAGAATGTCCTGGATCATCTGCAGGGGAAGCGCACCTCGAATCAGATAAGCACGTGGAAGACTGAGATGTCTCCTAATTTAGTTTTGAACTGAAATGTCTGTCACTTCCTTGGAGAGGCCTTCCATGACTGCCCAGTCTAACGCAGCTTCCCCCAGGCACTGCCAGTTTGATACTCTGGAACCCTCTGCTCTGCTGGCGTCCTATTGGTCGTTACCTTGTGCTTTGTTTTTGTTATTTGGCCAGAATCTCCGGGAGAGCGGACGCCTCTAGCCTTGCTCCTTGTTGTAGCCCTGGTGCTGGGAACACGCCTGGCTAGCACTTGGTTTAACAGATAACCTGCTGAGCGCCTGATGGAGCCAGCTAGTCTTCCTGCAACTCCAAGTGCAGCAGCAAGCCACACACATCCCCTGCCCTCAGGCGCACACATTCTAGTGGAGAGTGGGGAAGAGGAAAAAGCAGAAGCGGGCAGTGCTGCAGGGTAGGCAGGGCTGGAAGAGCTGGGCTACAGATTCAAAAAGAGCGGCCAGGGCAGACTGTCTTGAGGTGACCACTGGAGCAGATGGGGTGCGCAGCGTAGGCCCGCGGGGAAGGTGTTACACGCAGGAACATGGAGGGTGGGAGCATTAATAGAGAACATAAAGATAATCTGGTCCTGGGACACCCAGTGAAGGGGCTTGGACTTACTCTTGAGACTGGAGGTCAGAAATTGGCCCCAGTCAAATGCAGGTGAATCAGCTCGAGCAGCAGAAGGAATTTTAGCTGCTCAGTGACCTTGAGCCATGTCTGGTCGTGGGCAGTTTTGTCTTGGTGTAATGTAAACAATAGTTCTTATTTTATAAATTGTTTTGAGGAGTACAATATGTGCTAATTTCAATTATTAAAATGTCCATTTATAACATTTATTAGCACAAATGAATTCAATTATTTCAAATATAGAAGCAAAATATTGTGTGGAATGAAATACATGATATAATTAGACTATTAATGAAAACACTTACATACCTCTGCATGATTGAAAATGAAAGCTTAACAGTCTCAAAAGGCTGGTGCTAAATATTTACATATCTGTCTGAGATGCACATTTTTAGATGCTAAAAATATTCATTGTTAATGACTGGAAGGGAAGGCTGGGTTTAATGTAGTAATAAACTTCCGCATATTTGTCTCACACCAAAGTCAAAGCCAATTTTGTAAAGTATTGCATTCAGCCTTTGAAATAGGAACTACTGCAGAAATAAAAGGAGATTCTCCTCAAGCAATTAACAGGACCTATTTTGTATGGAAAAGTTTGCAGAATGACAGAACTATGAGAAAATTGGCTCAGCAGGTGGCTGGAATTTAGTGAGGCTTTACAGACAGACTTAGAATTTTCCTTCCC
The DNA here is from genome assembly GCA_020662805.1 of Glaucomys volans. Lineage (NCBI taxonomy): Eukaryota > Metazoa > Chordata > Mammalia > Rodentia > Sciuridae > Glaucomys > Glaucomys volans. The sequence goes on along the minus strand of JAJEJO010000856.1, from coordinate 255,150 downwards.
AGATTTGATGGTCTGGAGAAGCGAAGAGGGAACAGGGAGTTTGAAGGTGCACGTGGGAACCCTGTAGCAAGGCGAGAAAGCTCAGCAGAGCTCTTCTTCCCGACAGGGCCAGGGCTGGGCGGCTCCTTCCACCCTTTCCCAGTTCTGTAAAATGGTGCCCAGGATGAACCTTCCCTCACATTGTAAAGTTGCAAAGTTGTTGTAAAGTGTGCATGGGAGAAAGTGCAGAAGGTGGCGGTCATCATGCCTGTGCCACAGAAGTGCTGGCTCCCATGAAGCTCCTCCAGCGTCCAGAGGCCAAGTGTGGGCTGTGGCTCTGGAAACTGACTAGAGAGCTGAATCCCTGAGCCCAGGGAGGGGACTGCACTGTAACAGAATCCCCAGGTGGTTCATTAAAGTAGCACTTGGCAAGCAAGGCCCACTGGTTTCCTGCTGCTGTCACTGATGTGTTCTTTGAGCACAGCCACGCCCATTCATTTAGGGATAGCAGGTGGCTGCTTCAGTGCCAGAGCTGGATTGTACAGAGGTCACTCATTGCAGCAAAGGTCATCTGGCCGGCAGAGTTGAAAATGTTTACTCTTTGGACCTTTAAGAAAAAGGCTAGTGCTCCCTGGTTTAGAGGAGCAGCTAAGTGTCAGATCCAGGGTTCAAATCACCCCGCTGCAGCAGCTGTGGACCACGTCACTTGTGTCCTCTTTCGGTGTGGACATGATGCTGGCAGTGCCTGCTTCCTGGTGGTCATCATAATTAATGAGATAGTACGTGTTGAATCACATACCTTTTCCTTTGTAACCAATTGTGCCCAAACTGAAAACAGCACATGTTATGTGCTCATGGTTCTGCAGACTGGCCTGGGCCAGCTGGTCCATGCTTCTTCTAGACTTGCCACTGGTCATGAATGGAGCTGTCTTTAGCTGGTGGTTGGCTGGAAGCTGAGATCTTTCACTATGGCCTCAGCACCTGCCCCCGCCCCTCCATGTGGCTTCTCCAGTGTCCTCTTTTTAAAAAAATTTTTTTTTATTTTTAAAAATTTTTATTCTAATTAGTTATGCAGTAAAATGCATTAATGCATTTTGATAAAACATACATAAATGGAGTGTAATCTCATTTTTCTGGTTATACATGTTATAGGATCTCATCGGTCATGCAGTCAGACATGTGCATGAGGTAATAATGTGTGTTTCACGCTACTATCCTTCCTACCCCCATGCCCAACCCAGTCAGTAAGTGGGCTTAGGAATTGAACAGACACTTCCACGGAAGATGATATACAATCACCAGGTGTCTCTTGAACCAGAGGAGCCCAAGGATCCTGAGAGTATGAGTAAGCCGATGAGTTTGTTGCTTGGGTCTGGGACTGGCACCTGTCAGTGTCACCATACTTTATGGTAAAAGCAAGTCTCAAGGCCATCCCAGACTCAAGGGGAGGAGGACATAGGACAGACATACTTCCAAGTGTTCCTCGGGGACTGTCAGACCGCACACGGGAGAGCATGGGAGTTGCACAGGAAATGGTGTCGGCTTTGCCCGCTGCTGCTAATGTGTGCACGCTGGGGTTGGGAGTGGGGTCAGGGTGCCAAGAGCGCTCTTCTCTGGATGCATTCTTCCGACTGGACTCTCCTTTCTCTCTACCACTTCAAAATGAAGTGGAAAGAAAAATGGGGACAGTTGTCAAATTTGGTAAGAAATCTGAGGCCTGTTTTTTGTTGAGAAAGCGTGTCAGCCCCTTCCCTGGCAGCGTGCCCCTTTCTGCATCTCTTGCTGCCTTCGGGTGGTAGCATGATGACCGGGGCCTGCAGAGCTCATCCCTCCGTCCTCTCTTCGTGGCTGGCTCTGTGATGGTGTCAGTGTGGTAAATTGCATTCCTGCCATGGTGCATGTGAACCAGCCTCGGCCCCCGGTTGTTGTAAGTGATGAGCCCCCCTGTCCTCCTCTTTGGACTAGTCATTCCTTCTGGGAGTAGTGAAGAAGGAGCTGTGCGGCTTGCATTAGTTAGGACTGGCTCTCACAAATGGCCGCATTTTAAAATAAACCGAGAGAGGATTTTGGATCATCTGTGCATTTTCATATGTGTTTGACTTCTTCATTATCAGAGATTGTATTTTGGTTTCATTTCAGCACATGGGCCCAGATTCCAGGGAGCTATACACATGTCTTATGCCAGTTTTGAAGGAAAACGTCTTTAACCATCATGCTTTGAGAAAATCAGAAGGATCTGATTTATTGTAATTTAGCCAAGACAAATAGTAGTTTTCCTTAAAACTTGCAACAATTGCTGTGAATGAGCAAATGTTTATACAAGGTGTGAAATTAAGTTTCATATAGTAACAAAATGTGAGTCCTAGCCAACAGCTCTGAGATGGTATTTATATTTTGGGTAGCAATTTCAGTGGTGTTCTTTGTTGCAATTAGGAGTCCTGCTGCTTCAAGACATGATACCCTCGTCCAGATTTAGCTCTCCCTAAAGAAAGCTATGCTGATTTCTTATAAAAACCTGGAGTTTAATCCTTGCTTTTCAAACGTGCAAATTCTGTCAAAAAATGTGGGTGACTGAAATTTTTCCCCCAGGGTTTTATTTCCTAATCTGCTTCATTGAACTGTTGAGAGTTGCCTGTTGTCTGCTGCCAGGGGTGTCAGAGCCATTGAGCTAAGAAGGCGCTCCTTCGCAGCAGCCAAGTGGTTAAAGCTCAACATTCTTGTGCCTTTTTTTTTCCATGGGACTAGGCAGGCTAATGCTTCTTTAGAGCTTTTCCAGCAAGCAGTCAAAGCCCATTTTGAGAGTTTCCAAGAAGAGCACAGTTCACAGAATGATTGAATATCATGCACTTATTTTTAAGAACTAATTGGGAAGCACACCCGCCGACTGTCAGATTCTTTCTGATGAGAGGGGAGCGATGTGTTCCTCTGTACCCCTTATCTTTTTGCCCTGAGGTCCCATTTGTTTTATGGAGAGACAAAGTGCAGACACATGAAATGGCTTTCTCTGTCTGTGAGCTGGTGCCTGCCAGTCTGTTTTCAGCTCCTCGGTGCTGGAATCTCTTCATCATCGCAGCCTTCTGCTGATTGCACTAGCCCATGTTTTGGGGTCAAAATCAGGTGTGCTCCGAATGAGAGGAGAAGTTTTGCCTGGCCCAGCATTTGATGCATGATGAGCAGGGTGACTGGTTCCGAACTGGGGCCTAGACTGCTGCTCTTGTTAAGTGGCCCTCGCCTTCTCGCCCTCCTCCTTTTTAAAGCCTGGTTTCACACAGGGGCTCTTATCTGTGTGTGTGTGTGTGTGTGTGTGCGCGTGCGTGCACAGGTATGACTACTCTGCTCCCATATATCCTCTTTTTTTTTTTTTGGTACTGGGGATTGAACCCAGGGGCACTCCACCACTGAGCCACATCCCCAGCCCTATTCTGTATTTTATTTAGAGACAGGGTCTTGCTGAGTTGCTGAGGCTGGCTTTGAACTCGAGAGCCTCCTGCCTCAGCCTCCCAAGTGCTGGGATTACAGGCATGCGCCACCACGCCCGGCCCATATATCCTCGTGGTGATATATTTGTATTTTTGATAAATCAGAGACCACAAATCATTGAAAGAAACAGTTCAAGTTTGAGGCTACAGTTCTGAATTGGAAAATTGCACAGTTTTATTATGTTTTAAATGAAAAGTTAAAATGGTTATTTAGGTAGACCAAATAGCCTAAGATTTTGAGGGAAAAATGTCCTATTGAACCCTCAGGGCAGATTCCATCCCTCTGTCCATCTACCCAATCTCCTACCTATTCATCCTTCTCTCCATTCACCTTTCTGTCCACCCATCTGCCTACTCATCTTCCCACCACCTCTCTGGTGCCAAGTGCTACTCAAGGAGTTCACATATGGACTGGTGGAAAGAACTCATTCCAAGGGAAGAAATATCCAGGATTAGTGGCTGGGCCACAGAGCAGATGTTTCCATGGGAATTTGACATGGACTTTCCATTTCAAAACAGGGGAGTTCAGCTAAGAGAGCTCCTCATTTCTCACTCCATAGATGTTTCCTGTGGCACCTGCCATGTGCTAGGCAGTGCGCAGGGGATCGTGGAGAGCAGTGGGACCAGCACTCCCTGAGGGACCTGGGTTCAGCCCTGAGAGTCAGATATTTTTAGAACATAGTATTTAGTAACAAGTAAGTAATACAGCTTAGTTGGGAAAACAGTGTGTGCTGTTAGCTTCCATTTTTTGAATATGGAAAAAAAAGCTAGTGAGTGTTGGTAAGTTCCATAATCTGCTTAAAACAAATTCAGAAAGGTACTCTGAGTCTGTTTTGCTCAATTCATTGGTTGACTGATGTTTTTTAAAATGGTGAAGCAAAGAGGAAGGTTGTAGGTCCGGTGTTCACCCTAGTTTGGGTGTCCCCGGCCTCCAGCCCCAGGCCTCAGGAGAGGCAGAGAATACCCAGAGCTCAGCTGGGAGAAAAGAGGAAACGGGCAGGGAGACAGGGGGCCTGTGTGCTGCCGGCTGTGCACCAAATTGTCACAAGGTAGTTGTGGCTCTGCCATCCCATGGCTGTGAAGTTTAGGGTGATGATTCATTTCTGTACATGAAGGGCTTTCTCCCAGTGTCACCTCTAGGGCTCTGAGGTAAAAAAGGGAAGGGCAAGGATTGTGGGAAGAAGGGTAGAGATGCTCTGGCTCTGTTATAGACAGAAGAATATTGTTTTTGCTGAGAGTTTTTTATGTAGAGAATTTAAAAATGGGAATAAAGGGCCCCTTGGGGTGGCTGTGCACATCTGCAGTTCTGAAGAGTAGCGTGTCTCAGCCCATTTTAGCCCCATGCAGAACAGCGTGGGACTTTAGGTCTACATCGGGTGGGCTCATGCACAGGACAGGCACTTTCTTAAATTTTTAAAAATCCTATAACGTGAGAACTTTGAACACACACAGAAGAGACGGAGCATCTTGATGAATTTGTGCACACCCAGCAGCCTCTGCCTCTTGTGTTATTTTGAAACAAATCTGAGACGTCTCATCATTTAATCCATAACCTCTTCACTGGGGTCTCTAAAGTATAAAGTTATGTGAAGCGTGAAGACTTGAAGGAGGCAGAACCACAACACGATCGTCCTGCCTGAATCAAATGAGTCGTTCACAGCATGGCTGTCCTGTCTGCATTCAGCTTCCCTGCTTCCTCACCGGTTTGTCATTGGCTTTAACAGTTTGAATGGAGGCCAGATCAAATCCACATCTTGTGATTGACATCTCTCCTGTATCTGTCTGTAGATCTTCCACTGTTCCTGTCTTTAATTTTCTACTTTTTCCCTCTTCTTGAAATTGTGTTGTTGGAGAAACCAAGTTTGCCGTTGTCTGGGTTTTGCCGGTTCCATCCCCATGGTGTCTTTGAGCCCTTGCCCCTGTTCTCTGTGGTCAGTGAGTTGGCGGCTGGATCAAGAAGCTCAGCAGGAGTCGTGTTTTCACAGGGCTCCTTTCTGATGGTACCGTGTCCTGTCAGGAGGCACAACTGTCTGGATGTCTGTCTCTGATGATGGTAGCAGCTGTGTCTGAACTCCTTTGGGTACAGAGGGAGAGACAGCCACGCCATCCTCCCTGTTCCTCTGACAGCTGGCAGCCTCTGAAAGAGACACTCCCTAGGCCAACTCTGCCTTTGCCCCATGGAGTAACTGGCATTGGACAAGCAGAGCAAATGCTTGATTCTTTCCTTTTGTGTACCCGTTTTCCTCAAAATAGAGTCCTTCCCTTGTGTCTTTTGATAATGACAAGTTCACCTTTTTTCTAATTATTTTAGACATGAAATTGTCGTTATTATTTCAGTTAGGAATATTCCTTTTAGGGATAAGTTAGGTCCTTTATATGGACCTAGAGCAGCCTCAGGATATTGGGGAGCCGATGTGTGCACTGCATTCCAGAATCCCCTGGAGAGATGGTCCCCAGCTCACAGGGAGGAGGAAAGACTGACCCCTGGTCGACTGGTGGAGCAGAGGCCTGTGCTGCTCTGAGAGCTGGTGGGTTGCTGGAGCAGGGTTGGATAAATCCGATTGCTTCCACCTTGGTCTTCAAGGATTTAGAACATTCCTTAGTGATCATCTACACCAACTACTTTTGCAGACAAGAAAAATGAGGCCCAAAAAAATTGCCTGAGGCTACATAGTAGTGGCAAGTGGTCCCTGGCACCTCAGTTTTCTAACTTGCAAGGTGGTACTGTTTCTGGCAGGCTTTGACTCCAGAGCTGCCACTTCCCTGCCTGGCCTATTGCGCTGCCTCTTGACTGCTCTGTGATAGTCAGAGAACATGTCACCATGTGGAATGTTCCAAGAAGCACCTGTGGAGCAAGGCTGCAGAAGGCCTGACCGGAAGAACAAGCGGCTGAAGGGCTGACCTTCTGACTGGTCTGCGTGGCAGGGCCATAAGGGATTCTGCTCAAGTTCACCCTGTAACTGACATCAAAGCTGTGCAGCTGCTGCTGGAGTCCCAATTAGTGCCTTTCGTGTTTAAATGGGGCTCCTGCAAGTTGAATCTTGAAATAACTGTGCTGTGATCAGGGCTTGGGAGAGCAGAAAGCGGGAGGCCTCTGTTTGTAATTACAATGCTCCTGCAGCATATAATGATGTGTTTCTGAGTCTTTTCTGATTAGATAATAGCGTTATCGATAGAGCCAGGCCAGGCTGGGCTGTTGCTGTGCTCCCTGTTACTTGGTTGGATGTAGCTCTTTCCATAACCACTGGGAAGAGTTTATATGTACAGATTATGTTTAAAGCAAGTGATGAAATAAATTGGTTAGAAGTTGAGCTTGTCAAGGAAACAGACTTTGAAGATGTTTCTCTACCAACTTCCCTAAATTGCCTGTCTTTTTTGGCAGGATTGGTTTTATTTTGTTGGCAAGACTGATTTGTGGTGGAAGATTCGATGAATGCTAGCATGGTTCTTGGTTCCACATGGTTTGGGACTAGCACTCAGAAACCTGGGAGGAGTCCCGTCTCATCTCAGTGGTAGGCTGATAGGCTCCATCCAGTGACTGTTGCCCTGCTCACTTTCCCTGACCTCTGACCCTCAGAGTGCAGCTTGTCAGCTGGTTAAAGTGCTGGGCAGGGATAACAAGCCCCGTGTCCCAGGTTTTAGAGCTGGCAGCTGCTTATGTTTGTGGGTTGAGTGGACAAGAGGTTAGTTTCATTCTGGGCCCACCTGACTGTTCACCTCCGTGCCCTCCTCATTAATTATGAGGAGCTGGACTAGTAGGGTTCTGAGGTTGCTCTGATCCCCCTGTGTTGTCACTCTGGTCCGTGTAGAGCCTCTGTCTCAGAGATGACACTTGTCTTCTCTCTGCCCTCGGGCCTGCCATCTCAGACCCGAAGAGTGGAACTCAGCTGAGTGAACCAGGGGCTCCAGCAGTTATCGGGCCCTGTGGAGCAGGCGTGGCTGTTGTCTACCAAATCCCAGAGGATCAGATAAAGCTGGCCAGGAGGTGGAGCTGCTTAGACCCTAGTCCCTGGTGGTTCTAGTCCCTGTCCTTGAAGGGCTGGCAGCTTCCCTGTCATTCGAATCTGGGAGAGACATCTGAGTAACCTGCCAATGACCTCCCTCTTTCTCCTCAACTTAATTTTGAGGACAAATTTTGGCGTGCCTGTTCCTGACAGCCAAGTGATCCCATACAGCTTTCACGTCCACACGATGCCCATGGGTGTCTGTTTGTCGTTCTTTATCTTGTTGACTTTCCCACGTCCCTAGTTTTCTCTTTGCCTCTCAGCAGTGCACTTTGTGAGGCAGGGATGGGTTTGATTGACTTGGCTCACCCAGCAGCTGTGACAGGGTAGGGCCCTGGTGGCAGAAGAATGAATAGCTAGCCTACTCCCCTCCCCCATTTAAAACAAGGCAATCCAAACCCCAGAGAGAAGATTTAGAAGCAGAAACTGAATGGGAACCCAATTTTATCAAGTGCTGCTTGGTAGCAGTTGGTTTTAGCCTCCTTTCTTCTCCAGCTCTTCCTTGGTTTTCTAGCATGTGGCAGGACCACCATCTGCTTCTGCCATGCCTGCTGGAGGTGCTAACGCATGATGGGATGAGTCAGCCAGGTTGAGGGAACAGTGACATGGTGCTACATATTCTCCTAACAGGGGGTTGACTTTTTACAGCGGGTAAAAAGGAGGTGAATTCTCCAAGGGAGGCACAGTGCTGAGTTGCCATTTATTTGGGATAAAATTGGGGATACGTTCCTTTTTGAAAAGGTTGACTCTGAGGTAGCCTAACCACTGAAGTATTCAGCAAACCTTCTCTAAATCACATACCTGAAGGAAAAAATAAGTATCAGTAACCAAAACAAGTTTCACAAATAACTAAAAAGTAAGTTTCTTTTTTTGGCTTTTTACATTGTCTTAAAGGTCAGGGTGCAAATAGGTGGGAATTAAACTTAGAATCATGCACATTGGATAGAAAGTCACTTAGGTTCCATTAAACACCTATAGCCACCTTTGTTTTGATATCTGAAACAATTTCCCCAATACCTTTTGGGTTTGCTGATCTTAAAAAGGCATTGGCCCTTAAGAATTGCTGGGAGATGAAGCAGAGGTCTAGAAGAACACGGAGGAAGTGATTGCAAATGCAGTAACTAGCAAAGGGACAAGTTGATGATGTTCAAGTAATAGGGTAGCATCCAGTGCAGAAATAATGTCTAAGAGATAATTGGGAGAACTGATAGCGACACATTGTCAAGGTAACCCTCTGTTAACCTCAGATGGGCAGGGGAAGGCCCAGAGGGTGTGACGGGAGCCCAGGTCTGGAAGTTAGGAGTCCTGGATTCTAATCCTTGCTCTGTCACTGACTCATTCTTCATGTTCAAGTGGGTCACCTCTCACTCCAACTCACTCAACTCCAAGACCCCTACTCACTAGAAAATGCTACATAGTTAGCTATGATCTCACTCCCAGAAGTCCCAGGGTCATTAAAATCTCAGTCCAGTGCCAGTACTATGTGGCAGGAATGGCAACCACAGCGTCGATCAATGTGGCACAGGACCTTAGGTTATCCCTGTGTGAGCTGTGCCTCAGTTGAGCTTGGCACTTTCTTCCACAAATACCAGCAACCCTGAAACCAACACACTTAAATTAACAACAGTAGTAACTTAGTAAAAATAGCAGGCAATTCATTTATAACATGACAATTTAGTATAACAAGAAGTTCCGCCCGGCAAGATGGCACACGCCTGTAATCCCAGCGACTCAAGAGGCTGAGGCAGGAGGATTGCAAGTTCAAAGCCAGCCCCAGCAAGGGCAAGGCTCTAAGCAGCTCAGTGAGACCCTGTCTCTAAATAAGATGCAGAACAGGGCTGGGGATGTGGCTCAGTGGTCAAGTGCTGCTGAGTTCAATCCCTGGGTCCAAAAAAAAAAAAAAAAAGTTCCAAGGTGGGGCAGCTCTGGGTAGAGTATACCATGTTTAATAAACTGAGTTGTCACCAGCTGTAAGCTGCACCCTTATTTTATGCTGCAAATCTCTTACCTATAATCTCTAAATCTGTTCTTACCAACTAAACAATGTCATATTCTTGGTTATAAAACACATCTGGTTTCAGAGATGAATAAATGTAGAGGAAGGAGTATCTGAGAATCCAGGGACGTTGCGGACTGCAGTAGCCTCAGGATGCCTTTTCTGTACTGTCAGTCCACCTGCGCCAGCTTCCTGCCTGCTTGCAAGGTGGCTGGGTCCTGTTTGTTCCTGCCGAGGTGAAGTGGAGACCTGGGTGGCTCTGCCTCTTCTGGTGACCCCTGCTAAGGCACGGGAAGCCGTGCAGCAGAAGTCTCCATGTTGCATTGGCCAGAATGGCTGCATGTCACACACAAGCCTGCTAGCATCCCAGGTACTCCCAGGGGACTTGGAATCACCCTCACACTACATAGAGTCAGACTACTGAGGACTGTGTCTCCAGCTGGGAACAGTGTCACCTTCCCTGGAGGAGGGCACCTGTTAGAGTTGTTCAGGAGTGACAGCCTACTAAAGTGAGCAAGGGTACTTATGGGGCTCAAATTTCTCCCAGGAAGGAATTGGTGACAGGTTGAAGGGTGATGATTGGGGTCAGTTGTCTTCCTTCTCTGAGCCTTTGAGCACTTGAAGATTTTATTGCTATGTTGAATTGTTCCCTTTGTTTATAAATTCTGTAATAGTAATAACACTTTCTACACATTTCAGTGCATTCAGTTTTGGGGAAAAAAAATTTTAAGAACTTTGGTGTTCTCAGCCTTGCATTGCCTGTCTGGATGCTGGCTGATCTGTGTGCATGGTGCCCGCTGTTTCTGGATTCCTTGAGTGTAGCTGCTGGGTCAGCAAGCACCCCCTGCTTCCTCCCTGCAGGCAGTCAGGCTTCCTGTCATCACCTCTCAGTGCTTCACAACAAGGACCGAGGTGATCGCTTTCTCCGTGGTCCCACTTGTTCTTCAGAGCAGTGCAGCTGCTCACCTCTTCCTGTTCCAGGCTGGAAGTATTTAGAGAGATGGCCCACTCGCTCCTTGGCCATGAAGCTCCCCCAGCCTCGCCTTGTGTCCCCCATCGCCTCCCCTCCCTCCCGGGAGGCTCACTGGGGTTGAGTTCTGTGCTCCCTGTTCTCCCCTCTGAAGGTTGGTGCCTAGTTTGTATTTGATTTTCCAAAAGGACTGATGGGGTGGACTCTGCCGGCTGCTGTGTGCAGGCTGCATCTTCTGTGTGCTGCAGTTCTCGTGGTGAATGTCACTAAGGGTCTTCCTGACCTTGTTCCCCAAAAAGCACTGCCCCTAATGGAGACTGTCCGTTCAGCCCAGGGCTTGGGGAGTTCAGGAGGGAAGCAGGACTGCAGGAGTCACTCATTCACTCAGTGGAATTTACCAAGCCCTGGTGTGTGTGGGCCTGGTGTAAGTGCTGGGTGACAGGGGCTTGCCACCTCAGGCTTCAGTGTGGCCCCATGGAGGTGACTTTGGCTCTTTGCTACCTCAGGGCATTTCTTTGCTATATCTCTCAGTTCATAATTCTCTCTTTTGATGATCTCTATGTAAGTACAGCATCCATGAAAACCAGCATTTAGTAACAGAGTAACTGGACAAAATCTGTCCACTAAAGGCCCCCCCACACACACTTTTTTAATAATCTAAAAGGCACTGCTCTATATTGAGACTTGTTCCATTTGTAAATTGGAATATGAAATTTGACCTCACTCTCCATATAGGAGAACGTACTCCTCCTCTCCCTCATCGCCTTTCCCTTGCTCTATGTATCGGGATTGAATCCAGGGGCACTCTACTACTGAGCCACATCCCCAGCCCTTTTTATTTTATTTTATTTTGAGACAGGGTCTTGGTAAGTTGCTGAGACTGGCCTCAGAATTCTGATCCTCCTGCCTCAGCCTCCTGAGTAAGTGGGACTATAGGCGTGCTCCACACCTGACTGTGTGTGGAGAGTAGTGACCTTGAAGGGAGGTCTCTCCTGTCGGTTGTCTGCACCATCTGCACACTTGTGGCTTCATTATTTGTGCACGGGGAGTGGCCTCACTCAGCCAAGGCACACATGCTCTGTGCCAGACTTTGACAGTGTGTAAACCTGAAGTGCTCTGGAAACACCCTTTCAGAGATGCAGGCTCCCTGGCGTGGAGCACCTTTTAGGATATAGCCACAGGGCTGCCAGGTTTCCCTCTCATTTCTAGGAAAAGGGTTAAATTCATACAGAGTTATGACATGGCCAAAATCCAAGAGTAAAGCCTTTTTTCTTTTTTATGATATTTTTTTTTAGTAGTGGATGGATGCAATATCTTTTTTCTCTCTGCCTGCAAGCGCAGCAGCCATGCCAGCACTGCACGGCGTGGATTGCATTTTGCTCCTCGTGATTGAACACAAGTCCCGTGGCTTCCCGTCACGCTGAGGATAAACCCCAAGCCTCCCTTTCTGGTCTGCCAAGGGCCTGCCCCTCCCCAGCCTGTCCTAGCCACCTGGCTTGCCCTTCTTCCAGAAACCAACCCCCCTCCTGGTGCCTGAGCACCTGCCGGCTCCCCTCCCACCTGCACACAGCCCCCACCCACACATGCAGTTGCAAAGGGACATAGAGAATGGGACCTGCATTCCCAGGGGACGGTCGCCCAGTCCCAGACCAGCAACACTTGGCCATGTCTCTTCCTTCCCTTTGTTTCCTTTTTGTTTTCCTTTCCTGTTGTTGCTGCTGTAATGCTTTAAAGCAAATCCCTGATGCCATGTCGCTGTGCTTCTGAGTACTTGTTTCTACAAAATAAGAACATCACTTTTATAATCACAGTGCCATCGTCACACTTAACAAACACAACCGTGATTCCCTCCGGTCCTACATCCCTGGTTATCTTGAAAATGCCGCCTTACAGATTTTTGATTTTTTGAAATCAGGATCCAAACAGACTCTGCAGGTGGGTTTGGCTTGGTGCTCCCGCCTCCTCCCGCCCTGGTCTCCTGCATCTTCCCTGGCATCTCTGGCTCTTACCTTTCCTTCAGTCTGCTCTCCTCTTGAACTTCTTAGGCCCTTGCTGTCCACCTCTCTTTGGAGAACTTCTGCCTTGTGCTGTTTTTGCAAAGCACCGTTTAGTGGTTTCCTTACCGTCTTTTGACTGAGTTTAAAATACTTGGTTACAGTTGGTAGTTGTGGCAGTCGCCTTCTCCTGGCGCAGACTGTTACCCCTTCAGTTTAACCTTGTTTTCTCTTCCAGCCCTGGGTGGGGTGGCATCACATTTCCGCATTGGCCCTTCCGACGGGAAAGAGCAGTGGCAGCCAGTGCAGCCCTCCAGACCTCCTGAAGGACCCTGGCGCCGGTCAGGGTCTTGGAGCTCCCTGGCCACCAGGCCTTCCAGGTGTGCTGGGGACAGTCTTCAGAGGCTGTGCGTGCTGCCCTCCCGCCTTCCTGGGCTTCCTGCCCAGCTCCCTCAGTTCTGCTCCCCACCGCAAGCCCTCAGAGGATTTGCCTTCCTGAGTAGAGTATCGCTGGAGGGTCCTGCAGTCCTTGGCGACCATCTGCACTCAGACCCTGAGAAGCCCTATGTTTAACAACTGTTCACAGGCCTACTGTCCAGGTCCCCACTTGAGTGGGCCTAAAAAGTTAGGAGGTCAGTATTCCCTGGTGGTTTGGGACCTTGTAGGCATAGGGCCAGTCACTTGTCCCCTTTCACTTCACAGCCCCTGACCCCAAGTTGGCCTGCCCCATGGTGCCCTGCAGGGAATTTTTCCAATCTAGTTTGAAGGAAGATTTCATTCATCTCTCACTATTGTAGTTGCTTTGTCTGATTTCCAGGAGAAGATTTAGGGAGGTTCTAAAATATGCCGGCTCCTTCAAATTAAATGTTGCCCCAGTGGCCTTCCTGATTGACTCGGTGGCCACTTTGCATGCTGCCATCTCACCCCTTTGAGCTCTGGGGTGGCCTGCATCACCTCCTGAGCTTCCTCTTCTTTCTCTAGTCCAGTGCCAGGCCCAGCCTGCTCGGTCCGCATCCCTGTGGGCGAGAGAGTGGTGGCCCAATATGCCGGGCACCCTTTCTACCTTAGAAACTGTGAAGCTTCTTCCAAAAGCTCTAAGCATTTTTATCATTATTATATGACCCTAAAAATAGTTACAAGAAAAGTTTTTTGTAAGATATTATGAGGGTTCTACAAGATGCAAGAGGAAAACTCCATTTAAGATATTAAATTAGGGGCCGGGGGTACAGTTAGTAGAGGGCTTGCCTGGTGCTCACAAGTCCCTGGGTTCAATCCCCAGCACCCCACACACAAAGATATTAAATTAGGAATGAAATATATACTCAGTTCAATATTGCCCAGAATTAAAGGCCCAGACTGACTTTGTCCTGGCAAAGAGACAGACATCTTGGTTTCTTCCCCTTATGAAGTCCCTCCTCTGTGTGTGTGTGTGTGTGTGTGTGTGTACACGTGTACATGTTCTGTGGTTAAAGTCAGAGCAGTGATTAGTATGTAAGATCCTGTAACCTCTAGATTCTCAAACCAGTGCTTCAGTTTGGGAACCCGTGCTATAGTAGGGAGGAAGATGAACTTGGAGCCAGAAACAAAGCAAGGGGCTTGTCCCACCTCTACCTTTAGTGATTATACCACAAGGTTTCCTCTCACAATAAAGAGTCTTGACTCTTTGGGCTCTGGGTACTAGGATTCTTGTAAACTTAAATATCTGTTTGTTTAAGGCAAATTCTATTTCCCAAACAGAAGAGTCATGAGACTAAAGTGTTTTCTGAGTTGGACTCGATTGTAAATCCAACCCGAAGATGAAAGCAGAAAGAAGTCCCTTAACAAATCGGACACTCGGTACAGTGGTGCAGGTGCCCATCGTGGGTGGCCTCGGGTGTGTTGTGGTTGTTGATTCCCAGTGCTGCTGTGCTGGGAGATGTGTTTAAGAGATTTCTTGGGGGAAGTACACTTCTGAAAATAGTAACTTGCATTTCTGAAATTTTGAATTAACACCCACAAATTGGAATGGCCCCGGGTTTATATTTTGAATAAGCTTGTGGCATGGTGTTGATTCTTGCACAGAGTAAGGAACTCTGTGGGCAAGTGTTCAGTTCCTGATGGCGTAATGGTGAGAGCTGCTGCCTGCCACGTTCACCTTGTGCGCTGGAGCACTCTCCCTGCGTTGTTGTTTGACTACACTGTAAGGAAAAGATTTCCCTGTTTTACAGATGAAGAAACTGAGATGTGAGCAAGTTAAACAGTGCCATGCAGCGGTCATGGCCCATGTGAGCTTCAGATGGTCCTGCAGGTGCTGGTCGATCCCATGCAGTCTGTGTTTACTAAGTCAGTTGATCCTCCTGAGACCCGTAGTGAGAGAGGCTCTGTGACTTGCTGTGGTTGGGTCTGGAGTGCTCCCCAAAGGCTCACATGTTGAGGGGTTGATCCCCAGCGCAGCAGTGTTCAGAGGTGGGACTTGGGGGAAGTGATTGAATCATGAGGGCTCTGAGCTCATCGGTGAGTGATCCATGGGTGATTGATAGCCAGGTAGACTATTGGAAGGTGGTAAAAACAGCAGGAAGTGAGTTCTTTGCCCTTAGAACTGTGTCTTGTCTCTGGCCCCTGTCTCTTTTCTTTCTGCTTCCTGGCCACCATGAGTTGAGCAGCTCTGCTCTGCCATGTGCTCCCCACCATTGCTATGAGCCTCGCCACAGGCTCATAGCAATGGAGCCAGCTGGCCATGGACTGAAACCTCTGCAACTGTGAGCCAAGATAAATCCTCCCTCCTCTGAGTTGATTGCCTCAGGAATTTTGTCACAGCAATTAAAAGCTAACACGCTTCGCATAGCTGATTCAGATTCTATCAGAGCAGGGATTTGAACTTGAGGAGTCAGCGTCCAAAGTCCAGATTCTTACTTGTTGTGTTGCGTTGCTCAGCATCAGTGAGTGTAGTGACTGACAGAGTATCCAAAGTTCGTATTTCCATTCATTTCTTTAGAAGTAGCATAGCATGAGGGAAAGCATTACATTTTAGCCATGCTGCATATAATCTGAAACTCAGGGAAACAGAATTTCCTCTTGCTGGTGCCTGAAGTCTTGAGTCTTGAGTTGGAGCCTCATAAAGGAGCATACACTGAGCCAGAGCCACAGTGCACTGTGGGTGTGCTCCCAGGAATGTCCTTGGTCCCCTTTTGTGCTGGTGGTGCTTGGTTGCTTTGCACCGATGCCTCATTGCTCTGGAAGGGTATTAATTTAGAAAGAGAGTTTCCACAGGGTGGTGATGGTGGCACAGGTCTGTTAGTGACATTTGTATGAGAAACTTGAAACAACATTTATCGACAAGTGGGAGTGGCCTAAGGATTTGTCATTTAAATGGAATCCTTTCGTTTTTGTTAACTGTCACAAATCTTTGGGTGTGTGTTTAGGGAAAAGTGAAGGATGCCTTTGAGCGTAAGGCCAAGTTAACTAACAGGTGGACTCCTGACGTGAAGGCATGCTCTGCTCCTGCTTGCTGTGCCCCTGTGCGGGCCGGAGCCAGCATACTGCCTCCAATCCATCTGTGACGGAGAAGGGCCAGTCAGCAGATCCAGCCTTACCGCCTTGCCTCGTGGCTATTGAGCTGATTGCTTGCAAAGTCTTTAGTGGTTTTTCAACTTGAAAAGAACAAATTTGAAATAAATAAATTGATCCATTAACCTGTTACAGGAAAGTTCCCACTGTGCTTAGGGTCCCCAAATCATCTCAGATAAGGTGGACTAAGCCACACTCTGATAGATTTTTAGGGTAATATGTGGACCATAAAATGACCATTAACCAGCCTGCTTTGTTTGTGAGAGGCAGGCACTTAATGCCCCTGGCCCGCACTGGGGCACATTGTGCGGTGGCATGCCAGCTGTGAAGCCATTGATCAGATGGAAATGGCCAGTTAGCAAGTGAGTGTTCCTGGGCTGTGGCCTTTATGAATAATGTGTTCTTCAGTTAAAAACAGCACTTTAAGCAATTGTTTAAACCTAACCATTTGGGAATGAGGGAGAGAGCTTCATGAATAATTTATTTTCAAAAGAAAAGATTAAGGGATCTGAACTTTTTTCACTTTCCCAAACCTTTTTGACTTAAGTAAAAATATCTGCAAATACTGTAGATCCAGCTAAAGCAAAGTCATAATGCACACATGGTATGCGTAAGTTGTATACTTCCACTTTTTAAAAACCTTTACATGCCTTTATGTAGGCATGTAAATAAGGGTTTCCAGCAAGAACTGGGTATGGAGTGGCTGGAAGGGTAGTGGGTTTTAGATGTAGCATTGAACATACATTAGCATAGTGCCCTGGGGAAGCTTGAAATATGGGTAATATGTCCTTGTATCGAGAAGGACTCCATCAAAGCAGAGCAGTTGGATCCCTTGTGCTTAAACATTATGCTTTCCATTTTCTAAACATTCCACCATCTTACAGGAGTCGCATGTCCTTGCTTGAAGGTTTAAATTAGAGAGGTTGGTGGGGATTAGGTATCGATATCACAATACTCAAACTACCCACTCTGCGTTTCCTCCTTCTTGTTCTCGTGTCATTGAAGACTCACGTTTTTGTATTTGTGGTCCTGTCTGATATGTGGCCACAGCGATTTGCCCAGTGGATGAAGTCTTCACTGACCTTCTTGGCCCTGAGGGGATTAATTAATAAAGGCACAGCTGAGCCCAGCCAGCACCACACTGTCTTCAGATCCCAGCAGCTGCAGAGTCCCCGGCAGGCACAACTCCTAGCACTTAGCATTCAGGGCTGTGTTGCATCCTCAGGAGCTTCTGGGCGAGGTGCAGCAGTGTCTTCATTTTATAGATGAGGAAACTGAGGCTCAGGGTGTTGCATGGCTTGGCCAAGTTCTCCAGAGCCACGTGTCAGACCCTTGCAGCTTCCACACTGCTCCTTCCTGGTCCCCATGGGAGCCCAGGAGTCTGTAGCTGTCTGGGTGAGCCACATCATGCACGGGCACCCTCACTCAGTCACTAGCCATTCGTTGGCCCCACGGCAAGGGGGAATCCAGTCAAGAGCCAGGTGTATGATAGCAGGCCCAGCTCTGCTGTCAGTTTCCAGACTTCCAGAGACCCTCTCACACAGCCCGTTTTCTCTGAGTTGTCAGGGCAACGCATTTGGAAACAGGCAGCACACATACTAAGCACAGCTAGGAGCCAGTGCTTACATAACAGGAGAGGCGACGGAAGTGACAGCTACACGGCACAGGGCTCGAGACCATGTTCTAACATCAACAAAGGAAATTAATTGTTTTCTTGTTGGGAATGAAGGCAACTCTCTTTGTTTCAAAAAGTCCCTCACAGGGATGGATGAAATTAAGTGGAGGCATCCAGAGAGCCAGGTGGGAGGGCCCAGCCTTGCGTTCTCCAGCAGGGCTGGCGCAGGGAGGCAGTGGGGACGCAGCCCCGCTCCTGACAGCCCGCGCTCTCATAAACATTTCACCTGTGATGCAGGAATCTTGATTGTTCCCATCTTCTTTTTTGCTTGCTGCTTCTGGGGGCTTTAAACAATTTTGTGTTTCAGGTAGTGGGCCTCCCATTTTGAGCCAGTCACACTTGAAAAATGTCCCTTGAAATTATCTGAACTTAATTTCTGGCCGTTTTGTTTCAGAAATACTAACCTCAGGGGGTCTTTGTTCTCTACACTAAAACTTAATCTATTTGGAAAAATTCCATTTACTCTCTGTAGAAATTGACTGGCCATGGTTCCTGTGAATGATATGGTTGCTATTATCCCTGAGCACTGTAAAAATGAACTTTGAAACAGTTGGGTAGGACCCAAACAGAAGATGATGTATGGCTTGGAAATGGTTTAGTTGAACATTATGCTTCAATATTTTACTGGTCATTGCAGCATAGGTTTCAGAAATATATGTTTGGCTTTTTTGAAGTTTTATTTTTAGATTGGAAACTTTCTTGTGTACTAACATAGATGAATCAAGTGTATTTGAATCAATGCTGAAATGTCATCCACATCTGCAGAATGAAAATCATTAGCTAGTTACTTGATATCCAGATAAAATGGAATATCTTACTATAAACTTCATCTGGTTTTCCTCTTCACTGAAAGAAACAATTCCGAGAGTCCTCATGAAAATTAACAGAATTATTATTTTATTTTAAATGTTTTTCAGAAAATACCAAGGCAGATATCAGTCAAGCCTGGGCTCGCCCCACCTGGGTTGATCTACGCATGTGCACACATACACTTGAAACACAGTCCCATTCTTTGCCCAGAGCATGTGCTTGAAAATAGACGAAGTTCTTAAAACCTCATGGTATAATTTCAGGGACATTTAATTCTGACCAAAATTTATTGTCGGAAAAGCAAAATGGATAAGAACATAACACTCCTAATTAAAAAAAAAAATTACAGTGGAAACATTTTTTACATGTGACTGGAAGAAACTCTTAAAGCTGTCTTTTAGAGAGTTTATTGGTCTGTAATGCTTATTGGAAGCCATATTTTAAAGGTCTGTATCTTGGAGTATATGGGAGAAAAAAAAATTGAGGCTCTGAGTTCTAGTCCCCCACAGCAGACTTCACAGTTAGAGCCAAACTCTCCAGAGAGGGAAGAACTTGGGCTGGATAGCTTCTATTTGCCTTCATCTCTGGAACTGTCTGGTCCTTTGGGGACTGTTGGTACAATTCTTCAGTCTGTTGGCACTTGGAATGTGTTTCCCAGTGTGATCCACAAAAGTGCCCCACCCCAGAAACAGAGCAGCGCTGGAGGCAGCACAGCTCCTGCTGTCATCCTTCAGCCTCAGCATGGTCAGGGTCCCCGTGGTCGCAAACAGGTCTGGAGTTTGGGATGGAGGGATTGGAGAAAGCAGAGCTTCCCAGGCACCAGAGAGATTCTGGAACTAGTGAATGGAAGCAAAAGTTCTGTCCCGTGTCCTGCTGCCTTCCTGAGGCTGTGCAGCATGGGGGTGGTGGGCCGTCGCTATATGCAATGGGTTCTGGAAAAGGCCGCCTCCCAGAGCTGTCAGCAGGCCCTTCGAGCCTTCCTGAATGATGAAAAGTTGAGTCTTGCTAATCAAGCTCAAATGTGTTACATGATTTAACAACAAGCAATATGCTGTAATGTTTTGAACTCAACAAAGAAAGAAACCTTTGAATTAAGGCAGGAAAGTATCAGAGAGCGTTCCAGGCAGGGAAGTAATGCTCTTAGGTGGTCCCCGAAATGCGATGCGCTTTGCTGGGAGCCTCCGCCCAGCCTGCCCAGCCAGAGTTCCTCTTCTCTGGAACAAGTTGTGTCGAGGCTGGCCTGCTGCAGCACCTGTGGCCACACTCACGGGGCCCAGTGGGGTGAGTGTTGAAGGTGGACAGAGCCTCACCTGCTCAGAGCGGTGAGCGTGCTGATGAGCAGTTTAGCCTTCTTGCTTCTGTGCTCATTTAGGTGCAGAGAGACCTCTACCGCAGCGTCCCCTTTCCCTGACAGTTGGTACTAGGTGGTTGTAAGCCCGAGAGCCTCCTCAGGGCCACTGCCTTGCCTCCCCTGGCACCCTAACATTTCACCTCAGTGTTCCCTGCTGTCACTCTCTAACTCTTCTCATCTGCCAAGAATAGTGGACTCACTTGGCTCAGTGCCTTCCGGGGTGTGTTCTCCCATCTTGGTTGTAGGCAGCCCCCCGCCCCCTTGTGAGGCTTTGTGTCCCTGGTTTCCTGAAAGGACTGCTGGTTGAGCTTCTCTCCTTCCACACCTCCCCCACTTGCTCCCACCTTATTAGTAGTCACGTTGCTGCTGCACCTGTTTTTATTGGAATGGATCGGTTACCTCTCACTTCCGCAGGTAACCTTCCACGTAAACACAGCTGCAGGCAGTGGACTTGAACACCTTTGCCTTCACGTATCCTCAGGTGGTTCCCTACAGGCCTGGTCAGGACCAGTGTGGGAGCTGAACAAGAGTGGCTTTGCTCCACCATTGGGCGCTGTGTCCCAGCTCTCCAGTAGTCTGCTCTGCCTTCTGAAGTACTTGCTGTGCACTCCCCAGGCCAGGGCTCAGGGTGCAGCCTCCATGGGTCAGAGGCTTGGTGGTGTTCGGAGTGATTGATGGGACACGACTGAATCAAGCAGGCTGCATCTGTTAACTGCAGCAGGCCTTCTACTTGTGAAGAGTGGGTGTCTTGAAATTTAAGCTTAGGACCTGGATGCTTCCACTCCTGGCTTCTGTTTCTAGAAGCGTTGACATTTAAGGTAAATAATCATATTTATCTGTTCTGTTCTGAGATCCTCCAATGAGAGACATATTGGGTTTGTGCTCTTTAATCACACATGCCCTCTGAACATCCCACTCAGGCACATTAGGGCAACCTACTCAGCTACAGTAAATGTTCATTTGTGAACTCTAGTGGGCACAGTCCTTCCTGTAAATTGTCTTGATTGCAAATTTTCTATTTCCTGGGGTTCTTGTTAAGGTGTTTATCTTTTGTCTTCAGATTAGTTGCACTAGTTCTTTCAAATTACGAGTTTCTTCAGAAATTTCCAATAATGGACCCCCCTAGATAGTGGCAAAGGCAAAGTATTTTATGCCAGAACTGTGCTTGGAATCATTCTCCTGTTAAAAATACTGATAGTTTTTTTAAATCCTAAAATCCATAAAGGATAATAGATTGCAGTTACCCCAATGAGCAAGGAATTTGGTGCTTTGATTAACTGAATTTTCCAGAATGGTTACCATGTGTTCCATTCAAAGATGGGACAGTCTTTGGGATTGTATATTTACTTCTTTGTGCATATGGTAATCACTTAGGAAATGTGTAGTGATTTGTCTAGAGCTGGAGGGACCCTTAGAAATCATCTAGTTCAAAGACAGGAAGCCACGGCCAGGAGGGGAGCACTGTGCATGGAGAGCCAGTGTGGAACCTTCATCTTCCTGTAGCTGTTCCAGGAATTTCTCTGCAAAACACACTGCTTTGGGTTAAGGTGAGGTGGGAAGAGGAAACAGTGACAAAGGGACCTTGTGAGCTGAATCCTGGGTAGTTTGAGGCACAGGCTTCCGTCATCACATACACACATCCTCACATATCAGAGGTGAGGCTGCTGTGTGTGCTGCAGTGTGTGTGTGGTGGGGGTGACATTAGGAAATTTGGTGAGTTTCTTTACATGCATTATCTTCTGTAGTCTTCAAAACCACCCTCTGGTATGATTGATCATTGTTCTTTCTTTTCAAGATGAGAGTCGAAGCCCAGCAACTTGCCCTTCATAGTAGAGCCGGGGCTTGGAGCCTGGCATCTGGGTGCCTGAGCTCGTGACCTACAGTGCTGCCTTCCTGATTTGTTAATTGTTTGCTTTCAACAGCAAAAGAATTTTTTTCCCAGTACTGGGGATTGAACCCGGTGTTGCTGTACCACTGAGATATGCTCTCAGCTGTACTTTTTTTCTTATTTTAAGATACAGTCTGAGTTGCCTAAGCTGGCCTCAAACTTGTGATTCTCCTGCCTCAGCTTTCTGAGTTGCTGGAACTGCAGTTGTGTACCACCACATCTGGCCAATGTGGAAAGATTTTTATTCAGACATTGTTTTGAGGAAATACCTTGCTTCAGTAGTAATGTTCAGGTCTAAATATATCTCAAATGTCCATGTTCAAATGCACACAAAACTATTTGTGGTCCAGATGGGCAAATACAAAGGCCCAAAGTGCTTCTCAGGACGAAGTCGTCTTGCTGACATTCTGCTGAGGGCAGTGCTTGGGTGTGGAGTCTGCCTCTCCTCTCAGGCCACGTGTCACAGGCTCAGATGGGAAGACAGTAATGACTGTGAAGCCAGACTTCGTGCCTCAGCCTTGCAGGGCTGTGGGTCTGCAGGCGTGCATGCTGATAGGCAGCCATGGCCATCACTTGTCACATCCTGTTCTGAGTGGAGCTGATGGTCCCCAGCACTGATGCAGCTTGTTGAGCAGAGCAAGCTGAGTTCTCACCTCTTCAAGTCCAAGAGAGGTCCTGGCTTTTGCCGTGCCTCACCAAGACTTGTTACAAAGCACCTAATTTGGCTCTTGTCCTGTTGAAACTGTTGACAAGTGTAGAGAATTCAACCCATGTTCCAAGCATTTTTTAAATATCAATTTTTAGGTCTAATTTGCATAACATGCACCCATTTTATGTTTTGCTTATTTATTTATTTATTTAGGCACTGGGTATTGAACCTGGAAATGCTTAACCACTGAGCCACATCCCCAGCCCTTTTAATTTTTATTTTGAGACAGTCTTGCTAAGTTGCTGAGGCTGGCTTTGAACTTGGTGATTCTCCTGCCCCAGCCTTCTGAGCCACCTGGATTACAGGTGTGTACTACTACACCCAGCTCTTTTATTCTTAGGAATGTACACATTTCAGTGTGGTTTTAACATATGCATCTGATAAACATCACCCCAATCAAGACAAGAGAACCTTTCATCTCTCCAGAAATTTCATGTGCCTCCTTGGCCCCTGTGCCCTCCCACAGGTGCTGGTCTGTTCTTCCTGTCGCTCTCCATCCCAGGTGTCTCCGAGGAACTGGATGTGTGTGGCTGCATGTGCTGTCCCTGGCTGCTCTGCTCAGGCAGGTTTTCCAGAGTCCCCTGGTTGCTCCTGTGCCCTTGATGCCTTCTCGTCTTGCAGGGGTCCTCCACCCACTGTGGGCACACTTGGTGCTGTGGTTCATCTGTGCGCCACGCAGGCGTGCGGGCTGTTTCTGGGTTGTGGGTATCGGGGATAAAGTTTCTGTGCACTGTGTACAGATGTTTGCATCAACGTGAGGTGTCTTTCTTGAGCCAACACATTGGAGTGGAACTGCCGAGTCCTGGTGCCTGTGTTCTCTCCTTGAAGTAGCTGCCTGGCACTTTGAGAGTGACCGCCGTTTTGCACTCCCACCAGCAGTGCCGCGTTGCCCTCACTCTGCATCCTCACCACATGCCCAGCGTTGCCATCTGTTTCAGTGTTGCCCCGAGTGCCTAGCATGTGCGCGTTTTCTCTGACTTGGCACCAGCCACTTCCTGGGCTCAGGTCTGACGTCTCCTCAGTGATGTGTCTCTTCTGATCTTTTGCTCCCTCTGGTCCTGTTCTGCTGAAAGTCAGTTTGTTTTCATTGTGAGTTGGGTGCTTCATGTTGTGGAAGACCTTTTGGGGTCTGTTGAGGTGCTTGAGTGGTGTTAAGTGCACAGTGCAGTGGCGTTTAGCATAGTGGCCTTGTGTAGCCATCACCAACATTGTCCCCAGAACTCTGTCTTGTAAAGTGCCCCTGTGCCCACTGAAGTATAACTTCCCATTCCGCTTCCCTGCCAGCCCTGGGCATCCACCCTCCTGCTTTCCATCTCTGTGAACTTGTGCTCTGAATACCTCATGTAAGTGAAGTCACATAGCATTTGCCTTCTAGCGTCTGGGAGATTATTTCACTTGACTTGGCATCTTCAGGATTCATCCATGTAATAGCATGTGTCAGAAGTGCCTTTTTAAGGCTGAGTAGTATTCCATTGTGTATATATACCACAACATGGTTTTGGGTTTGTTTATTTGCAATCCTAGACATCAGACCCAGGCCCTCACATGTGTTAGGTGAGCGTTCCACCACTGAGCTATATTTCTAGCCCTGCTGTTCTTTTTGGTTTTGGTACCAGGGATTGAACCCAGGCACACTTAACCTTGGAGCCACATCCCAGTCTGTTTTTATTTTTTGTTTTGAGACAGGGTCTTGCTACGTTGCTGAGGTTGGCTTTGAACTTGTGATTCTCTTGCCTCATGGGCCACTGGGATTACAGGCATGCGCTAACACACCCAGCACCATTGTTCATTTGTTAATGTTAATCAGATTTTAATTATCTTTTTAATAGTACTGTATTCTATTTGCTGATATTTCACAAGGAATTTTGTGTCTTTGTTCATGAGGATTGTATTTGTAATTTCCTTTATTTGTACCGCCTTCATCTGACTTCAGCATAAGCACAGTGCTTGCCCTGTTAGATGAGCTGAGAAATGTTTTGTCTTCCTTTCTGTTCCACACTCCCATAAGATCAGTATTATTTCTTCCTAAATGTTTGATATAATGAGTCACTGATAAATCCATGTGGGCCTAGAATTTTCTTTATGGGAAGGTTTTTCATAACAAATTCACTTAAAAAATAGACAGGCTATTTAGATTTCATTTCTTCTTACATCAGTTGAAGAATTTATATCTACAACTCTGACATCCGTTTCGTCTAAAGTCGTCAGTTTATTGGCATAAAGTTTTTCATGATCTCTTATCCTTTTAATGTGTCTAAAATCAGGATGGCATCCCCTCATTTGTTTCTGATATTGGTAAATTGTGTCTGGTTTTTCCCCTTTGATTATTCTAGCTAGTGATTTCTCAATTTTATTGATTTCATTTCAATAACCTACTCTTGGTGTCAATGATTTTTGTCTATTTTTATTCATTTTCTATTTTATTGATTTACATAATTATTTTCTACTTCTTCCTTTGGATTTAACTTCTATTTCTAAATCTAAAATGGAAGTTTAGATTTTTAGTCACTAAGACTTTCTCTTCTCATATAAGCTTTTAAAAACTATAAATTTCCAATCTACAGAATGGGAGAACATCTTTTCTATCTACTCTTCTAACAGAGGATTAATATCTAGAATGTATGAAGAACTTAAAGAACTTTACACCCAAAAAACAAACAGCCCAATTAATAAATGGGCAAATGAACTAAACAGGCACTCCCCAAAGGAAGAAGTACAAATGGACAACAAATATATGAAAAAATATTCAACAACATTAGCAATTAGAAAGATGCAAATCAAAACTACATTGAGATTTCATCTTACTCCAGTCAGAAAGGCTGTTGCCAAGAATGCAAGCAATCGTAAGTGCTGGCGAGGAGCGGGAGGAGAGGAGCGCTTTTACCCGGGGATGTAAACCACTGGGATTGCAGATTAGTGCAGTCACTATGGGAATCGGTGTGGAGGGTCCTCAAAGACGAGTCAGGGAACTGCCGTATGACACTCCTCAGTAGTTACCCTAAAGAATTAAAGCCAGCACACTATAGTGATCTATGCGTAACAATCACTATGGTGATCTAGCAGCACAATTCACAATGGCAGACTATGGATCCAGCCTAGGTGCCCATCACGGAATGAGTGGGTGAAGAAAATGTAGTATACACACACAATGGAGTTTTATTGGGCCATAAAGAAAAATGAAACTAGGTCATTTACAGGATGATGGATGGAACTTGAGAATATTATATTAAGCAAAATAAGCCAGACTCACAAGGTTAAGTGTCAAAAGTTTACTCTCATATGTGGAAGCTAGAGAGGAAAAAGGAAAAGAAAGGTGGGGAAATCTCATGAAAATCCAATGGAGAAAAGTAGAGTAGAGGAAAAGGACCAAGGGGAGAGAAGAGGAGAGGGAAAGAGGAGATGTCAGGAAAGTAACGTTGTAACGACAAATACGTAACAACAAATCCCACTGTCGTGCACTCTATCACACAATTTAAAAAATGTGGAAAAAAGAAAAATGGAAAAACTGTGAATTTTCCTCTAAGCATGGCTTTACCCATTTCTCAAAAATTTTGATGTATTTTTACTAACATTCAGGTCAGGAAATATTCTGATTTCCTTTGTGATTTCTTCTTAACCTGTGAGTTATATAGTTATGAGTTATGTTGTTTAATTTCCAATTATCTAGGAGGGGGGAATTTCTGATGTATTTTTGTTTTTGACTTTAAATTTTAGTTGTGATCAGCAAACATATCCTGCCTGATTTTGAGACTTGTTTTAAGACCCAGCTGATGGTCATAGTGTGAACATTCCATGTGCACTTTGGGGTACAGAATATACCTGCAGTTTAGGTCAGAAGTGTTCAAGCTGCTGAGTAGGGTGTGCACACCTGTAATCCTGGTGACTCTGGAGGCTGAGGCAGGAGGATCACAAATTCCAGACCAGCCTCAGCAACTTAGCAAGACTGTAAGCAACTTAATGAGACCCTGTCTCAAAAATAAAAAATAGTGCTAGAGAATGCATCTAAAAGGTATAGAGCACCCGTGTGTTCAATTCCTGTACCCACCCCCCAAAAAAAAGTATTCAGTCCCCTGTGCTCACTGGTTCTCTTATCTCCTTGTGCTGTCAGTTCCTGAGCGGTGTTACAACTAACCATTTTGGGGAGCAGATACCTCTAGGATCACTCTGTCTTCTGCATGATTCACCCTTCCACTTTTTTTTTTTTTTTTGACTCATGCTTATGACCTTCCTTGCTCATAAATGGACCTTCCTTGCTCATAAATGATGAACTTTGTTCCTGAGTTTTTCCCTTGGCCTGGGCAGAGGGGTTTCCCTGGAGTAGGATGCTGTGCAGGAGGCATAGGAAGAGGGGCGGTGAGCACAGGTCCACAGAGGTTCAATGCGATGGGCCTTATTTTCCCTCTGATGGACAGCATGGCAGATTTGTGCCAGGGTGTGAAGGACTGCCACAGGGTGCCTCGCTGGGGAGCAGGTGAATGTCAAGTCTGGCGTGTGCCTGCAGAAGGCACCCACTCAGCTCGCTCAGGTGCTGCTGTCTGCCTGTCTCAGATAGAGTCCTGGATTTGGGTCCACTGAGAGGAACTGACACCATTTTTATCTCCTTTGAAAGTGGTGCCAGGAGTGCGGAGCCAGGGGCCATGTTCCCTTAGGAGCCCCACAGTTCCAGCGGCCCTCACCATGCAGCGCTGCTGACCTGGGTTCGGCCCCGGGGACATATGTCCCTTTCTCCTTCAAAACCTCTAAATGAGGACTCCCCGCCCCCAAGGTCGTAACATAAAAATTCATTTGGAATGAAAAAAAAAAAAAACAGTAATTTACAAATATAGGCATAATCCCTTTGGAACCAAGCTGTTAACCAAACCTGCCTTACTTTAAAAAGCTGTTCCTAGGGTCTGTGGTTTGGATCCGTGACAGACGACGCTTGCCTAGCACAGGTGAGACACAGCACCACATAAAAATAAATAAAATAAAAGTATTTTTTGAAGAGCTGTTTATGAACTTCATCATTCACAAGCCACCTATAGGATTTTTGTTGTAACCTTAAATCAAGTCTTCTATTTGCATTATTTATTTATTTATTTTTCCAAATAAACTCACTTTTAAAACTAAGCCTCCCTGGGGGCATAGCGGGGCAGTGATATTTATGGAATCACAGGTTTTGTTTGCTAGTTATATATTTTTCTATACATATATGTTAAAATGGTGTTCATCTGTGTATTACTTAAGTCAGCTCGTGTACCTCTTTGTGAGTTTGCGTGTTTCATTTTGAAAACAATCCAGGGAAAATGTGGATTTGACAGTGGACTTGGCAGGCATGGCACAGTAGCTCTTGGCGGTGGTCTGGGAGGGAGCGCTTTGCTCCTGTTGCGGGGAGGTGCAGGATGGGTTTGAAGAAAGGCGAGGGCCAGCACCGCACAAGTGAAACGCAGAGAAGAACAGAAGTGAGGAGGGAGGAGAGGCGGGGGGTGCTGCTCCTTCTCAGGAGGCAGGTCCTCTGACTGTGAGTGCATTATATTTTGTGAATGACAGGAAATACTCCACAGTTAAACACTCCAGGAAGGACTGGGGATGTAGCTCAGTGGGTAGAGTGCCTGCCTTGCAAGCACAAGGCCCCGGGTTCAATCCCCAGCACCACAAAAAAATAAAATAAAATAAAAAATAAAAAACTCCAGGAAAATTTTGTTAAGTGAATGTTGTTCAGTCAAGTAAACAAACGCCTGTGAAGTTTTACCTCATTACCAGTCAGGAATCCTCCCCTCGCTGTTCCCCTCAATTGCTTTAAATATTTTCCAAATCACCACATTCCTCATCTCAATGTGCAGAATTACGCGTTGGATTCAGTGCCTTCTGTTTTGCTTAGGAAGAACCTTTTATGGGGGACTATTTCTAGACTGAGGAGACTTTAATAAAGGGACTGTGTCCCATGAAGTGGGCAGTGTCGAGAAACTGCCAGGGCCCAGGGCAGTACCCCATCTAGGTCCAGTGGGCAGAGCCCTTCCTGGCTCCCCAGGGCGAGAGGGGTCCTGGTACTGGAAGCCAGGAAGAGGAGAGTGTGCACAGGCCGGCCGTGTGGAGAGGGGTCTTGGTAGCTTTGATGACGATGCAGACAGTCCCTGGTGACTTGCCTGGCAGAATCAATACCCACCCTCACTCCCCTTCCACGCATCTTCCTGGAGCTTCCCTCTGGCCAAAGCCAGTCAGAAGCCGGAGGGCAGAGGAGCCAGGCCCAGAGCTCTGGGGGAGAGAATTAGTCTGGAAGGGTGATGTCCCTTGAGTTGTACCCCTGCCGGTGCTCTTTACGTGGGTGGTTGGGGCAGGATGGGGTTGTAGAGAATCAGTGAACAGAAGACAGCTAGTACTGCCCTCTGCAGCCACTGAGGAAGCCTCAGTTGGTGGTCATGGCTGGCGTCTGCCTCCACTCAGTCCTTGCTGCTTCCCCTGTGCTGCAGGGCTGGAGTCCTTGGTGTGTTGTCATAGCCAGCCTTCAATGAGCCCCAGCCTCATGCTCCTGCCCTGGGACCCTCTGGCCAGTAGTTACTATTGGCCAGACCCAGCATCACATCTCTGTAGTCCAGCCTCCAGAGCTCAGGGCTGGGTGGAGGAGGGACAGAGGGAAGGTGCCAGCATAGAGGCCAGGAGGCCAGCTCTGTCACTCCAGCCCACCTGCACTCAGCCACACTTCAGGAGCAGTCTTCCCTCTCAGTGAATAGAGCTCCCCTTACTAACTGAAGTGGAGTACTTGTTGAAAATGAGCAGGAGACCAGAAGTGTCTTCCCTCCTTTCCTGCTTCTCTGCAGTAGGTCCTGGGCTGTGATCGACCTGCTGGGACTCTGTGTTCCTCTGTACTGAAGCACACACTCTGAACCTTTTTCTGCAGAAAAAGGCAATATTTGGACCTGTAAAGAGAATAGCTGATCGCATGAATCGCATCTTTCCAGCCACGTGCTTTACACACTGCGCTTTCTCCTGTAGTTCTCATAATGGCCATATGAAGAAAACAGTGTTGGAAACCTTATTTTACAGATAAAGAAGCCAGAGCTTAAGAGGCTAAAGTAACTTATCTGAGAGGGCAGAGTGACAGCTTGAGCACCCAGGTCCTTGTGATCCCTGCATCCCAGCCTCAGATTCTGTTATGCTGTGTACAGTTTTAAGATTCTGCATGTGAGATTCATCTGCCAAATTCCATGGGGGAGCCTGCGTGTGCTGCACAGTGAGCTAGGGCTGATGGCAGAGCAACGGGGACCAGACCTGCCTCTTGTGGAGTCTCCTTCACTGGGTCCAGTGAGCATCAAACAGCTGTCCCCCGATGTGTGGTGCAGGTTGTGATGTGTACTCTCAGGATGCTGTGAGCAATGGCCCTGGACTGGTTTTTCCTCTGGGGACCTTGGAGAAGGTTCCATTCAGCAAAGACCTGAAGGGGTTTAGCTTAGGAGGAGGAGTTGGAGAATGAGCCCTGGAACATTCCAGCAGGAGGCTTGCTAGGATGTCTGGTTTTGTCTGAGCTCCTTCCATGTCACCATCGCCATTCTGTGTCATCACCCAGCCACCGGCATGCGTGCTACCAGGAGCAGGGCAGGGAGCAACCTAGCTGTGACTATACTCTCCCTCAGATGACATTTTCTGGTTTAGAATTTGTACCTGCTGTAGAAGAAAGAATTACAGAACCAGATTGTGTTTACTCCGAACTTTATTTTGCCTTGATTGTATCTGCTTATTTAATCACTCCAGTTTACCCAGTGTATATTGAGTGCATGTTTTGTTTAGAATCACCACGGGACTGGAGATGGGACCTCAGACTCTCCCCTCAAGGAGTTGACCGTCTGAGGAGTAAAACAAAATGAAATCGCTGTCACACAAACTGTGTATTTTTCCCAGGAGGGATTTTGCGGTTTCCTGAAATGTGTTGACCATTTCTGACTACCGGTATGCATTTCCTTAATGTATTGTTATGACTAGAACAAATTATGTGTTCAGGAATTGATCGTTCCCTTTGTGAAATCTACCATGTGCATCCTCAAGGACGTTTAAAAAAAAAAACAAGGAAATAAAACCTTATTCTGTATTCATGTGTCACACTGTCACCACCACCTCAGAATTGCCAGAAAGAGTCAAATATGAGCAAGCCAATCTGCACAAGTGACGTCCTCAGCTGCACCTGGGAATGGAAGGAAAGATGGTGGAGTCTAGAGGGTCTGCATTGTCTGCCCCAGCCAGTGGGATTTATGCCAAGAGTTCTAGGGTCACTTTCTCTAGAGGAGACAGTTTGCATATTGGTTCACCACCCCTCTGAACCTGTTCGGGTTCTGAGTGTCCTTTCAATAGATCTGACAGCAATAACTGATTTCGTAACTATTGTTCATTGGTGTTTAGGAAAGGTGGGTACTTTTGTTGTTAGGAGTTCTGTCTCTGTTTCTCAGGCTTGTGAGGGCTTGCAGAGAAGGTAGTAAAATTACATTTCTTAGCTTAACATGTTGCTTAAATGTTTTAGGGAAGACTGGAATGCACAAGCTACAAATAAATTTGTAATGCCAGAGAACAGACATTTAGAAAAACGTGCATTTTAGTGATTGATACAAAATAAAATGCAAGGCAAATGGTCACTACTTCACCCCTTCCTGGGCCTACCAACCTTGCACACTGAGTCACAAAATCAAAAACCCAGCAGGAGAACCTGAGGAAATCTGATTTTGTAAGCAAATGAAGTCTAAGCACCCTGCGGGCAGAGACCCCCATGGTCCTCCTTGAGCTCCTGGGCTCCTGTGGACACTGAATGGATAGTTACTGAATGACCGGAAAAAGAAAACCATCTGTTGATTTCATCTTTTTACTCTGCTACCGAAATCTGTCCTAGTTGTTTCACAAGAAGTCTGGGTAGTGACAAAATGAAATCTGCTTTTTCTTGGAATCCTCACAGACCTAATGAAACCTCGTGGTGCGTAAGAAGGCCCTGGAGTGGGGAATCCAGAGCCGTGGGCTCCTGCTCGGCTTCACCACCTAGCATGTGTCACCTTGGGCAAGTCACTGAGCCCTGTTTTCTGTCATTTATAAAAGGAGTTTTTTGCTTGCTCTGCTTACTTCCCAGAGGTGGTGAGAGAGCGCAGGAGGTAAAGGATGTGGATGTGCTTTGCACACGAAGCCTGGCTGTTCTGTGCTCGGCCTCCACAGCAGACAGCCCTGGCCAGCAGCTGCGAAGGCTTTCCATCTTCCTACCTAGATCATTCCAGGAGCGGCTGCTTGTCAAGAGTGGTGGGCCTTCAGGAAATGTTTGCTCCTCGATACAGTAGGAATACTTACAAACTCAGTTCTGTACCTCTGCATCACGCCAAATGGTGTGTGAGAAGGAGGCTGTTTCAATCCTGGGATTTGCATGGTGGTCTAGTTCCTGACACGTCGTCCGTGAGCTCGCTGGGCTGCTGGAGGCAGCAGGCGGGCAGCTGATGTAGATGTTCCCGGGTGTGCTGGTCTTTGTGGATTTGGTCACCTTTTGGAAATGAAGGGATGCTTTGTTTGCTTGCCCGGGTGGTTCTGCCGACTGCATTCAGGTAACACATGGACAAATTCATGAGCAACAAAGATGAGAGCTGGGCCCAGCTCCTCTCCTCCTCCTCCTGCCTGCTGTCTCACTCCCAGGATGCCACTCTCCCCAGCGATGCCAGCCCTGCCTGCTCAGGGGTGGAGTTTCCGCAAGGAGATTTTGAGGCTCTTGAGAGCCCCTTTGGGAAGGGAGCATTCCCCTGGCAGGTAGGGTGCAGCAGGGGAGGGACGGTAGAAACCTGAGCCAGGGCTCCTGTTTCTGCCTTGCAGTTCGACATACAGTTTAGAAAGTACTTTCCATTTTCTTGAGAAAATAACCAGAAATCCTTCACAGCCACGGAGCAGGCATTTTACAAATCCCCGATGTAAACGAGTTTGACCTCCGTTCCGGGTTCCTTCTTCAGCATCATGAGCTCAGTGGTTGTAGTTCCAGTCCGTCTCCTTCTTGTGTAGTAATTAAACGGCCCCCATCTGTTTCCACCCACTGTCAGAGGCCTCCCCATCTCATGCTTGTGGACAGGTGCTGGGGAAAATCTTGTATCATTTTCAGATGATGCAAATAATTCCCTTCATGATAGCTACTGGCCATTACCCTTTCCCCAAAAAGGTGGTTTATTAATATATGCATTCCTCATGCTTAAATTTTTGTGTATGGGTGGAGAAAATGAACAGCATGTATCTTACACACTGTGTGGGGTAAATGCTATTTAAATCCGGCTGGAGCTGCTAAGCATCACACCAACATGAGATCGCTGGCTAGGGGCCAGTGTTTTTTTTTTTTTTTTTTCCTTCTGAGGAGGGGTCAGACTTAGAGAACTAAGCCATCTGTCTAGTAAATTATTTTAAGTCTTTAATAACAAATAGTTTGCAATGTATCTTAATGTGTAGTGTAGAAAATGAATGTTTTGCAAAACCAATCTTTGGGAATGTCTTCCACATTCTGTGCTGTCATTTGGTATTGTAATCCCAATTTGGTTGCACATGGCTTTGTGCTAATATTTTGCAGAATTAATTAGTTCATTAAAAGCAAATTTTTAAACTGGCATGCCAGTACAGTGCACTTCTTTAGAAGGCTCCTGCTTCTAAGAGGCATTGAGCTTTTACCAGAACAGATGCCGGTTCGGTGGCTGCTCATCGAGCCCAGGACTTCAAAGGGTCTGTGCTGCTTTCTTTGAGGTTGTTTTGAGGCGCTCTCAGGCCGCTGTTGTTAGTGACTTTTGACGGCTGATATAATGAACTCACCCACACCTCAAATCTTCATGGGCTAACGAGAACTTTGCATTGCAGTTGTTTCACGGTGGCCTGATGTGGGTCGGCATGGCTGTTTTTGAACATGCTGCCTACTTGTTCAGCAGATATTTAGGGCTCATTTGCAAGGTGCCAGGCACCGTGGCAGAGATCCCGCATGGAAGAGGGCAACCGTTCTATCCCAGGGAGCCCTGGGATCCAGAAGCTCGATATTGAGTAAACACTCGAAAATCGTGTAATTGACAAATGTGCAGGAGTGACAGAATTTAACAGCACCATTTCGAGGTGGGGTGTGGTGACTGGCAGGGGAACCAGGTGGTTCCAGGGAAGGCACTCCTGAGGAAGTGTCATTTAAGCTGAACCCAAAGAGTTACAGTGTAAGGAAGAATGACCTACGCATCGGGGCAGGAGCAGCTATGCAGAGAACCTTCCAGGGATCTGGAAAGTAGCAGCAGCCAGATGGAAGGAAGGGTGTCCTTGGCCCTCTGAGGATGGGAGACTTTGGTTCCCACTGAGCTGTGCCTCCACAGAAGTGCAGAAAGCAGGGAGCTCTTTCCTTAGCCCACAAGGAGCTCTGTGGATCAAGGGTGTGTGTGGCTGTGGAGGGCAGTGCTGGTTGGTCTCCCGTGTTCACATGACCTCACATGTTCTTTGACCTTGTTGGAAGGATTAATTAACAGTGAGAGGCAATTGTTCAAATACAAACAAACATGAAAGATAAATGTTGTTGAGGAGTGGGGGAGAGGGGGTGCTTGTGCATTCATGGTAGAAATGTAAATTAGTACAGGCATTATGGAAAACAGTATGGAGGTTCCTCCAAAAATTAAAAATAGAACTCCATATGATTTAGCAGTCCCACTACTGGGTGTGTGCTCACAGGAAATGAAGTCAGCATGTTAAGAGACGTCTGCACTCCTGTGTTCGTTGTAGCATTAGTCAAGTAGTCAAGGTACAGAGTCAACCTAAGTGTTCATCAGCGGATGAGTGGATCAAGAAAATGTGATGTGTGCACACATTTGAATACTATCAGCCTTAAAAAGAAGGAAATTCAGTCATTTGCAACAACATGAATGAACCTAGAGGCTATTATTTTAAGTTAAATAAGCCAGGCACAGAAAGACATGAATCGCATGATGTCAAATTATATGCAGAATCTTTAAAAGTCAAATTCTTAGCAGGGCTTGCTTGGGGCCTGAGTTGGAAAGATGTGGTCCAGAGGATGCAGAATTCCAGTTAGGAGGAAGCACGTTCAAGAAATCTCTTGGACAACATAGTAACCATAGTTAATAACAATGTATCATATTTCTTAAAATTTGCTGAGAGAGTAGGTTTTACTTATTCTCGCCATGCACACAAAATGGTAAATATGTGAGGAAATGCATGTGTTAATTAATTAAAGTCATTCCACAATGTGCACATATTTCAGAACACATTTTACGTGATAAATATATATAAATTCTATTTGCAAATTCAAGATAAATAAAACTCACCTAAGGGCTCCATCACGGAAACATGATTTTAAGACTACCAGAGCTATTAGATTCATTGTGCCCTGTCCCAGTTCAGTTGTGTTCACTCCTAGGCTGCAACCAAGATAAATGGATGGATGGATGAATAGACAGATAGATGCATAGGTATCACCCCTCCCCACCACCATGACAATATTCTCACTGGGGGGAGAAAACAAAACCATTCAGAAAGCATCAAAAAGAAAACACCAGAGACCTGGGTTCTGGAAAGAGTGGGCAAGGCACTTACCTTGGGATCCACAAATGGACATTGGGGCTTGTGAATGGCAGGGAATTGTAGTAAAACTTCCTGCAGATGAATGTTCGTTTTCAGTACCTTCTCCACGAGATTTGGGACCCAAGAAAGATTTAAAGTCACTGGTGAAAGGAATTGGAAAACCCAAGAGTCTATTATGTATTTGTCAAACATACTTGGTTTTTTTCCGGAGGAAATGAGAGAACTGGGTGACGACAGTGGCAAGTGGCTTCCAAACAACCTGGCCATCCACAGGACAAGACCTTGTGAGGTGGTGATATGGGATATCCACACAGACCACCTCTTGGAGGGACTGCTAAAGGCCTAGATCAGTGGGGACTTTGGGCTAGGGGTCCTCTGAGGTCCTGGTTGTTCTTTAATTCTCTGATTAAGGCCATTTTAGGAGCAAGCTGAACTTCTTGAAGAAAATCAGAAGAGAACAAGATTTAGAGGGCTACAGAAATTAATATTAGGGTCTGAGAACGGTGTGGTTGTTTCTGATACAGCAGGGACTGAAGATCAGGCCCAGGAAACCCTTGGAAAGTTCAGGAGAGTTGGCCTGTTTGTCCTGAAAAAGATTGGCTCAGAAAGCATCAGACCCTTACTAGGGAGCAGGGCAGGAAGCAGGACTCTTTGGTTGCTTGAGACTTGATTTTCTACTGCAGACACTGAAGTTATGAATCACACCTTGATCTGAACCTGTGATTTCTAGAAGTTTATGTTCCTATCCTCGTTCTTGGACCATCAAGCCAGCTCATGAGCTGAGCGCTTCAAGGAGAACCAAGCAGCTCTCCATTTTCGAAAGGCTCCTGTAATGTAAATAGGAACAGCAATCTTTCCAAGTTATTACCCTGTTAACAGGTTGACAGATATGTGCAAATTGTGACTCACTGCTCAATTTGGCACTAAATTAATGTCTTTCCGCGCGGCGTCTGCTCAAGTGTAAACTAGTCACCACTGCTGTGTTACTGCTTGTTTGCCTATATTCCAAAGGTAAAAATTAAAGTAATTGGATTCCACCGTGGAACAGAGTGTGACATATGGTGGCAGTGTGGGAGGGGAGCACGCTGTTCCTACCTGTCCTCAGTCCTGCTCTTGCAGCGGGCCCTGCGTGCGGCAGGCTCCGCTCTGTGCAGACGCGCACCGCCCCGGGAGGCAGTTCTGGGAAGTGCTGCCAAGGCCACCTCCCTGGCCAGCCCGCGCCCCAGCAAGAAGAAGGTGCCATTTTTGTCTCCAGACTTTGAATTTGACGTTCCAAGCTCTCATTTCTGTCAAGTCACTAGTGGTGGATTTGTGTTTCGAAGTCTGCATCTATTTAAAAATGAAGTGTTTTGATTTTTGCTTCTAAAATTTCGACTTTGTTTTCCTCAGCTAAAGGTGCAGCTGACTTTCTCTCCTCCTCTTTTTAGCCAACACGTAATGTCACCTATAACAAAGAAATTTGCATCTCCTTTATGTCAGGCATGTGAATGAAAAGCAGTCTTCTTAAAATTCACTCTTGCCTAATGGAATCTTTGAATGGAGTTTGCTGGGCGGTAGCTAAGATCACTGGCTGGGGAACAACCAACTCAGACCTCTGCTTTCCTGTGCAACTGCAGATTCTTTTCCTAGGAACTAGTTTTCTTCTGCCACGGCCTTCCCTCGTGGGGATGGCAGGGAACCTTTGTGACTTGCCCTGTTAGAACCCTGGCCCTTGCTGAAAAGGCAAGCGGAGTCAGGGAGTTGGTGTGGGATTCTGGAAACCTACACTCTGGGCTTGGTTTCTTTGTGTGACCTGGGGTTGTCACATAACCTACCCGTTCCCATTTTCCTAAAGCCACTATAGTTTCCAGCATGTTTTCCAAAGCCTTCAAGGTGAAAGGCACGGGAGAAGCAAATTATGATGTTGCCTTTGTGCCCAAGTTCTGCATATTCATTTGCTTTCCACTGTCCAGGCCGTGATGGCTATCGATTGAGGGTCAGTTCAGTGTGCCTGCCTCCCCCACCCCCGCCCCATTAGCATAGACTTGGCAGTGACCTCCATTCACACAGGACGGGTGTACTTCTGCTTCCTGCTGAGTCTGAAGAAACTGGGTTTAAGCCACACACAGATTTGGAAAAGGAGTACAGCAATGCAGGAGTTCTGCCCAGTGACCTGGGGTGAACGCTTGGCGTGGAGTTTTTGTCTTATGGCCTCTGCCCTTTGAGTAGACATCAGGCAGTGGTGAAAAGGAGTTGATGCCTCCTCTTTTCCTCTAGTCACATTTTTTTGTTGCTTCTAAGCTGGGACCCAAGGCTGTATGTCCTGAGGCTGTGAGTTTAGGGGGGACTGCCTGAGACAGGGTGTGGTGCACTGGTCAGCCACCAGGAATGAAGTGGAATTAGGAATTAGGAACACTCGCCTCTCCATGCCTGGTTGTCATGTTATGGGCCTCTGGAGGGGGGAGGGAGAGCTGCTGCTGATTCATAGAAGCCATTGTGCACTTGAAGAACCGCAGTCTCCCTCCGCCTGCACTCCCGAAGCCGATGGCCTCCGCACCTCACTGCCTCTCACACCCTCCGCTCCCATCTGCTCGCTGTCCTGCTTGGCTCCCCTTCCTTCTCCAGCTCTCATGTGCAGTAAGGAACCCTGCTGGCTGCACTGGCAAGATCGCTTTCTACCCTCTGTCCTGCGAATGCTGGGGTTCACTTCTCAACAAATGACATCATGCTGCCTGCCCTCCCTCAGAGCCCAGGTTCTAACTGCAGCTTTCTCATGTTGTCGGCTCAGAGCTCGTCCTCCTTCCCCAGGAGAGTGTGCCTTTTACATGTCCCTGATTTAATGGACATGTGATTTAATTTGTCATAACTAACAGATAGGAAATCCAATGCCAAAGCCTTAATAGATAGTTTTGCATCTCAGCTATTATATCGTACATCCCCTTTGTGCCCAGTGTGATTGCCTGGTGAGCACAGATAGTCATAGGATTCTGTTCTCCAGGGACCTGAGCCAGACCTGCTCTGTTTATGCTGCGGGTTGGCATCCTCACAGTGAGCCTTCAGAGAGGGAGACTCATCCCATGAAGAGAGCACATTTGCAGAGAGGCCCTTGGTGTAGCAGGACTGCTGGCTAGAGCACTTACAGTCTCTGAGGGCTCAATACATGCTGGATGTCATGCTAAGTGCTTAATGCCATGGTCTTGGTGGTTCTTAAGCCTCTCCAAACACAGGTTTCACTTGGGCCAAAAGAACAGAGGCTCTCCCTGTTAGCAGGATAAAAATTGGGACTGGTGCTTGCCTGGTGTGTTTGCTTGTAGTGAGGGAAGTTCTGGGTCAGAGAGTTTAGGAATAAAGCCCTAATAGGCAAATGAAAAACCAATCAAATAAATGAAGACAAAACAGATATAGTGAAATAGAAATCTGTCTAGGTAAATAAACACACGAGCCACTGTGGTTCAGCTTTTAAAATTATAAGCAGAAATTTTGGAATGTAACAGAGTACTGATCTAAGCAAAACTTGTGATTTACTATAATTTGAATTAGAACACAACTGAGGAAACAGAAACGACTTTGGGTATTTAAAACAGAGGAATTTAACTCAAGGGTTGGCTATCTGGGTATTGGTGGGCAACCCAGAGATGGGCAACAGCAGGAAGCTGCTGCCAGCCAGACTAGAAGGACAGAGGGGAGAGGCTGCCTGCTGGAACCCAGTGGCCTGGAAGTGGCACAGCCACACTCCCACCCCTGTGGAAGAAAGTTAATAGACTGTGGCTGAAGATGAACAGTTAAGGGCTGGGATTGTGGCTCAGTGGTAGAGCGCTTACCTGGCACATGTGAGGCACTGGGTTCAATTCTCAGCACCACATATAAATAAATAAAATAAAGGTTCTTCAACAACTAAAAAAAAATTCATTGGTCTATTTAAAAAAAATGAATAGTTAAGAATGAGCATTCAAAACATTTTTTGTTGCTGTTTGTTAAATTTAAAAGCCACTGTGGATTTACAGTCCTTTGCTAGGGTTCTAGTTCACACGTGTGTTTCTGGTTCTCACCTAGATATGTGGATGACGTCATCAGCCGCATTGACAGGATGTTTCCTGAGATGTCTATCCACTTATCCAGACCCAATGGAACATCAGCTATGCTTCTGGTAAGGGCTGCTTGACTATTTGTGGAGATGTGTGGAAGAAAAATTGTCTTCAATTAACTCTCTGGCCTGTGTTGTAGGATCTCTAGACTGGAGATTCGATCCCAGTTTGATGGTAAATAGCATGTTTTCTTTATTGCATTCTGTAGGTTAAAAATTCTACACTTTGAAACCTTGGTTTTGAACAGAATTGCAGGCCCGGGTGAGGGTTAACCCGAGTGGAAAAAAGACACCGTGAGCCCATCTCCCCTCCAGCCAGCTCACGTGCAGAGCTGTCCCAGGCCGTGCTGTAGTGACTCTCTCTTGTTTGTTTCCAGGAGGTCCGTGAGGCAGGAATAACGCTTAGCTTTTGATTGTACAAAAGAATATACTCTTTAAAACAGAACCAGCTTCCATGGGAATCGTCGATAAAATTCTTCCATGTTTGAAGAAGATGTCTACACCCGTGTCACCAATGGATTCTGGTTTTGTTCTTTCTGACTTGGGTTTAATCCAGGAAGGTTGGCATCATAATTTTGCCCCCAATATTTGAATTTTCATAAGTTCTCCAGAGACCTGTGTTTCAGAAATACAGTGGGCTGGAAGCGCCGAGTCCTACTAGCAGCCACAGAGGCCTGGGCCCCGCAACAAGGTTTCCGGTCACTGTACAGCAGCAGGTACTGAGGGCCTTTCCCTGTGCATGGGTTTTAGACCCTTCCCCAAATGTGAGTTTTCGGGAACCCCACCTTTCATGCCAGCAGAGTTTGCCAGTGAGAGCCGAGGCCCCACGTCTGGTCACTGGCTGCCGCCTTGGGACCCAGCACGCACTCCCCATTTTCACATTTTACTTGAGTGAAATCTTACAAATGGCCGGTCACCCAGATGGCCTGCTATTCATCAAGCCATTCATCCTAGGAAAACAGGCTCATTGTGTGTGCCCGCGTGTTTTTCTCCTAAGGATGGAAAGGATGCGGGCTTGTTAAGCGTGCGATGTTTCATTTGTGAGAAAAACATTAGTGAAGTTCATCTGGGTAACGTGCTACTTTTCTATAAAATTCTTTCTGCTGAAATATAAAGGGAATGAGATAATGCAGTGTTCTTTTGATAGAAAAAGAAAGCAATTTTCTTTATATAAAAGGTATCCGTCCACACAACATGCAATATTTTCTGCCTCCATTAAGTGCACAAATTGTCTACATGCTAGGGTCCTCTAGAGCTTGCGGATAAAGCATGAATCCTGCTTTCCGCATATTTGACAGGAACCAAAGAGTTAATGAAGATAAAAATGAGAGCGTCCTCAGTGAAATAGGTTTGTTCAAATTATTTCTGGGTCATTGGGCTTCCATTTCGTGATGAAGGCGGGAAGCTAGCACTGGAGGGAGTGGGCTAAGCAGGATCGCAGGCCAGCAGGCCCGAGACGCTGGAGTTACTTCCACCTGAGAAGGCAGCTCTGTCTCGCGGTGACCTGTCGGCCGCCTCGCTCCCTGTGGAGCCGCTGTTCCCATGGACTGATGAGAGTGGGGAGCTCTTCAGGGGAAGAATCCACGTCACATAAACCGTTTTACCCCTCCAGCAGCTAGTTCAGATCTGTGCGTTTAGCCGGCTAGTTGCTACCTGTCTTCAGTGACACAGGAATTCATAGCCTGTGGTGCTTATTTGTAGGATAGAGGTGGTGATTAGATTCAGAATCACATCCAGGCGGGAAACCATACTTTGAACATAATTGCTTTATTTGGCTTCTGCTTTTAGAAGAGGGTGTTAGTAGTGTGCAGTTCCCCTAGGCCATTTGCTGCTGCCACACCATCTTCTGTGAGGGATGAGGAAGGAGAGTCTTAGCTGGGAGGGACATTAGGCCCGACAGCTGCCGCCCCCACCCTTTGCTAGTAACCTGTTCCCTGGACTTCAGTGGTAGACGCCAGGGACCTGTAGTGCAGTCAGAGCAGCGCCTCAGGAGCCACGAGCAGCCGTTGAAAGTGTTTTCGGAGGTGAACCTGGAATGCGGTGTATTCTGGAAGTCTTGGGCAGTGAGTAAGCCTGGTAGGAGGACCAGCCAGGAGGCCACTGGAGCGGCCTCTGCCTGCACCTCTGCTCCCCTTCCTGGCCAGCGCTTCGTCCTCCTGCAACAGGCTTCCTTGGACGCAGCCACAGAAACCTGCTCTGATTCACTTCAGCAACCAGGGGGTTGGCTGTAGCTTCCATGTTGCTACTTCATGATGCTCACAGCCTCAAAGATCCAGGTGACTTGCCAGGAGGGTCAAAACCCAGGGTGGACATAGACACGGAGCAGGACAGTATCCTCTTGGAGCCCTGGGACCCAAATGATTTGCCATTAGGGCCTTCCACCCCTGCCATACATCCCAGGGGGAGCACCCCTGCTGGCCTGGCTGGAGGTTGCTGGTCCCCTTTTGTTGGGCAGGGGTTCTGGCCTTGGCTGCCCACTGACATGCACAGGAGAGGAGGGGAAGTAATTCCCTTCAGGAAGAGGGGAGGCCGAGGAAGCAGCGATCTGCATGGTAAATGAGCGTGACTGGCCTCGGCTCATTTGGTCCTCCCAGTGTCCCTGAGGTAGGACGCTCCACCTGTGCTGATCTGACAAATGGAAAGTCCTCTCTTCTAGCTCCCAGCTGGGACCCTGCCAGCCCCAGGTCTCCAGGATGTGGTCCTCCTGTTTCTGAGTGTAGTTCATGCTGGAACCATGAAAAGTTGGAAAGGTGCCAGGCAAGTCATTTTTTCTTAAAAAAATTTTTTGTGTAAATTGTTAGATACAAAGAAATATATGCAATGTTTATGTAAGTAGTAAATCACCAATAAACCCGTGAGCCTACCACTTGATTTGAGAAGCAGAAAAGCAGTGTGTGCTCCTCCCTGATCCCTGCCTTTCCACCAGAAGTCACCTCCATCCCGAGAACCCTCATTCTCCTAGTTTAAACGCAGTTTGCAGCCAGTCATGTGGCACATGCCTGTAATCCCAGTGGCTTGGGATGCTGAGGCAGGAGGATCGCAAGTTCAAAGCCGCCTCAGCAAAAGTGAGGCTCTAAGCAACTCAGTGAGACCCTGTCTCTAAATAGGACTGGGCTGTGGCTCAGTGGTGGAGTGTCCCTGGGTTCAATCCCCAGTACAAAAAAAAAGTGGTTTGCTGCATGTGCAGGTACCCTGAGGTTTGAGTTTGAGCGTTATAAAAACTAGTCTCCTGCTACCTATGGCGTTTCTGAGATGCACCCACCTGCAGTGGTAGCTGGTCATCTTTGTTGGTCCATTGCAGTCCATTCTGTGACCATCTGCACTTCATTCTTTCTCTGGTCAAGGCATGTTGGGGTTCTTCCCAGTTTTGCATTTAAATAAGGTCGTTGTGAGCATCCTCATGCACACACCAAGATAGATTTTTAAGCTTTGGTCTAAGCCCTGGTTGCCAGTGCAGACCTTACCTGACTGGCGGGGTGGCTTTTCCCAGGAGTCACCTGAGTTGTGAAGCATGATGGTAGAGTCCCACATAGGTGTACCCAGAGGTCCAGAGGTGGCTGCTGATCATGGCCCTAGATTCCTCAGCAGCATGTTCCACTGATTCCACTGCAGTAGCCAGTGTCCTTGGCTTCTGGTGAGTGAGTTCAGAGAGGCATCTGCACGGAATAAGAGCAGAGTCATTGCTGTCCAGGCGGACCACGGATAAAGGCAAGCAGTTGCTGCCAGGCAGGCGCAGCCCCTGAGGTCTGACCATCTGCAGTCTAGGAGCCCAAGGCCATCTACTAATGAATGTAGAAGAGGTGGGGCAATGGGAACTGACACTTTTTAAGGCTTCTATTTAAGGCAATTAAGATGATTTGCCAAACCAGCAAACCAGCTCTTCATTGTTGCCCTGGAAGCACCAGGGCTTCGAGTCCATCTGAAACAGGAGCAGTCCAAGAAGCACATGCTCGAATCTTCCTCACAGTTGGACCCAGAGGTAGTGCATGCATAGGAAATGAGATGGGGTGAGAGGAGGAATAGGACGATAAACAGGTGCCCAGTAGATACTTGCTGAATTAACACGAGTGGCAGAAATAAAAGCTTCTTGGACTTGGTGTTGGCTGCAGGGGGCTCTGCTCTAGTGCTCAGGAGGGCAGCAGCAAGGCATTTATAACAGCTTGACCTTGAAACCAACAGGGCAGTTATTGGCTTCTGCTATCTTTTTGAGCCTTAGGCAATCAGTTGTAGCCAGTCCCTTTCCGATCCCAACTGTCGTGATACCTAAACTTTCGACTCTTACATAATCTATGGATGCTGGCTCTCTCTGCCCCTCTGGGGGCCGTTCTGGTGTTGTTAAGTTAATAACTCATGATATAATGAATCCTGCTTCTGTTCTTTGGAGGAATGAGCTCAGTCATCCAAAAATAAATTTAGCTATGTTGATATTTAGTTTCAGTTAATCTACTGCCTAACATCCCATTATTAATTTTCTTGAAACAGTCAAAATATTGTAAGAGCTTAACTGAGTCAGAGACTGGAACAAGCTGCTGGCTTCTCAGCATTTAAAATATTAATCTACAATTTTTGACTGATCCACTAGGTATAAAAATGTAAGAAAACCAGGAAAAGAAACTGTACCATGATATTTGAACTATACCTTGATATTTTATGATCTTTATTTAGATGTTATTTGATTTAAAAAAAAATAAAGTTCATTTTTCTGTCTAAACGCACATTTTAACTAACCTTCAGTTTTTTAGCACATTCAGCCTTGCTTGAATGACATCTTTTCTGAAACCATTTGGACACATTATCTCATTTTAATTCTGCCCCAAGTTGTTTGAGGGAAGAAAGACTGCTGAGCAACTTAACCATTTGTGGCCTGGATTTCTCCTCTGAGCTCAGGAGTTGGCATCCTGAGTGGGCCTGAGAGTCATCAGGGGAGTTCATGCATAGCGTGGCCCATCCTGGCAGGCTGCATAGCAATCTCAAGGTGCAGCTCTTGGCTGCCCTGCCCTTCCCCCAGGGCCTCTCGAGGGACCTGTGGAGCACAGTTTAAGAAATGTGACGTTGAACCCATCATGCTTTGGACTCGTGGTGAAGTCTGACCTTTCTGGG
Source organism: Glaucomys volans (assembly GCA_020662805.1). Taxonomy (NCBI): domain Eukaryota; kingdom Metazoa; phylum Chordata; class Mammalia; order Rodentia; family Sciuridae; genus Glaucomys; species Glaucomys volans. The sequence continues at coordinate 211,058 of JAJEJO010000856.1, read as the reverse complement.
GAGTCCCATCTCTGATGTCAAAATCGGCCTGTGAGCTGCGCCGCTGAGGGCTGCATATTCATACAGAAACACTGTGCCCTGGCCAGAGAGCATACATTTGTGCCTTGCTGGGTAAGGACCAGACAGAGCCCTGTGCTCTTGGAGCTGCATTGTAGCTCAGAAAACAGACAAGAGACCAGCCACTGCTGCATGGTATTGTGTGGGTGGTATGGTTAAGGCGGACAGAGGGCGGGGTAGCTGGAGAGGGTCAGGGTGCCGCAGGGTCAGGGCAGCAACTGAGGGAGCTGAAGCCATGAGCTTCCTGGCGGGCGGGGCCGGGAGAGGAAGCTAAGTGGAAGAGCTCCTGCATGGGGTGGGGGTGGGTTCCACTAACCCGGACAGCCGGGCACCCAGGAACTGGGGAGGGAGGGAGGGAGGAGCCACCCTCGGTGTGCGGGAGCTGGCCTTAGCCTCAGAGGCTGGGTAGGATGTGGGGGTTTGTGAGCTTTTTGTAATTTGGACTTCAGCGTATGAAATTGAATAAATCATGATCCTTGACCGACGGCTTGCTGTCTTCCTGACCCAGGCGTGACCTTTTCATATTTATTTATTTAGTGGTATTGAACCCACCACCCTCCCAAGAGCCAGGCGCTGTCTGCAGCCCCGACCTACTGAGTGCCTCTCCCGCCCCAGTGGGGCCTGTTTCCCCCCAGGTTCATCCTGCTCTTTCTGCCCACCCCACCCCCCCCAGAGGGGCATACTTTATCACACTTGTATGTATTTTTTTTTAATTTTTATTCTTTTTAGTTATACATGACAGTAGAAACCATTTTGATATATTCATACAAGCTTGAAATATGTCTTATTCTAATTAGCATGTTCTTAAATATATTTCATTTCTGCTGTTTTCAACTCAGTATATTTTAAAGGTATTTCATCTTCATGGACCAAGTTTTTACTAACTCTTAACTAAATTTCATTCAAATTGTGCTTTACCTATAATTTATTCATGTTTGCTGGTGTGAAATGTTCCATTATCTATTTTCTAATTTAATTATCCATTTTTCTGTCGTGTTTGTTTGATTTGTTCCTGGGTGCGTGATGAGCAGTCCTGCTCAGGCCATCCTTGTTCACATTCCCTGCTCCCTGTGGGCTGCAGCTTCTCTTGGATCTGCTCGCACGAGTGGGTCTGCGTGGTTCAGAAGGTTGGTTCCTAACTGCTGATGGTTGTTGCCTCTCAAGGAACACGTGGCAGTTCCACAACGTGTGGGGGGTGGGGTGCAGTTGGCACCCACTGGACAGAGAACAGGAGACCCTGCCCAGCAAAGAATTACCCCACCATGGAAGTGCCATGGCTGAGAAACCTTGGTTTATGGCGTGCAAATGTGCAACTTCTAGTGAACATGCCAACATGCTTTCCTAAACAGTTGTACTAAATCACACCCACCAGCAATTTTGGAAATTAGCCTTTTCCCAAACATACAAAGACAATAGATTTAGTTGTTTTTCAGACTTTCTGTTTATTGTTTTGTTACTGGGGGTTGAACCCAGAGGCACTTTGCTACTGGGCTGCATCCCGGTCCTTTTTACTTATTTATTTTTGGGACAGGGTCTTATTAAGTTGCCCATATTAGCCTTAAACTTGCCACCCTCCTGTCTCGGCCTCCCCAGCCTCTGAGAATGCAGTGTGTGCCTCCATGCCGCACCTTCAGACGTCTCTGCAGGCCGTCCAGGCCCGAACTCTGGGATGCTACAGGAGCAATCAGCTTGGGAATCTAAACCCAGGTTTTCACATTTTTGTCACTACCCACAATATTATTTGGATTCCTTGCTTAATGTATTTTTTTTTTTTTTTTGTAAAACTGCCATTTTACAGGCTTTCTAAGACGTGATCTTTATAGTTTTCCATTTTGACACACAAATACGGTTTCACCAAACCTTCTCCAGACACATCTGTTTCCAAAACCTCATTCTTCAATGCTGCAGCCCTCAGATTGTGGCCTGGGGACAGAGGTGCTCTCCTTCCTCATTAACTCAGGAGTTTATGGTGGGATGTTTCAGAACTTACATAATATGAAATGACACCATTGTGCTCCATCTAAGAGCTTATGTATTTTTGTGTTTTCAACATTTCTCAGTCTTAATTTCTAACACATAAGTGCTGATAGATGCAACTCACGGAAACAAGCCCTTTGAGGTCCTCAATGATTTTCAAGAGTGAGGAGAGGTCCTAGGACCAAAATGTTTGAGAACTATGCCTTAAGGATAAACATGTGCAGCTATTATTACAAATATTCAAAACAACCAGGCACGATGTGCACACCTGTAATCCCAGTTACTGGGGAGTCTGAGGCAGGAGGATTGCTTGAGCCCAGGAGTTCAAAGCCAGTTGGGCAATACAGTTGACAGCCTGTCCCCCAAAAAAAAAAAAAAAAAATTATTCTCAAAAAAGTCTCCAAAATGACAGTGACATAGATTAGCAATGTAACAGTAACTAAAAATCTCGGAACACAAAGTCAGAAAATAAAGATGGAAAGTGTAAACCTTCTTAAAATTAGGATTTGAATAAACAGCTATAGAGCTTTTTTAAAGCAAGTCAAAGGATTTGAGCATAGTCTAAATATGAAATGATAGCAACAAATTGTTGGTAATTGTGTTAGGCATATTAATGTCCTCATAATTATGAAACTGAAGCTCCATATCTTCTAGAGGTAGGTACTGAAATATGTAGATCTTCACACAGCATGTGTGAAGTTTGCTCTGAAATACTTCACCAACAACAATAATTTTTAAAAAGGAAGAAGAACTGGATAGACAGAACAGGTGTTGCAAAATCTTGATCATTTTTTAATTTGCGCAGTTATTAAATAATCTCTTCCTTGTTTGAAAATGCCAGTAATCAGTAATATTATAGATGGAAGCTGAATGCAGTGGCACTCCTGAAATCCCATCTACTCGGTAGACAGAAGCAGAAGGATCAGAAGTTCAGGGCCAGCCAACTTAGCAAAACCCTGTCTCAAAATTTAGAAAAGGGAGTCAAGACTCTCTCTAGTAAAGCACCCCTGATTCCATCCCCAGTGTAGGAAGGAAGGGAGGGAGGAAGATTGATTACAGATGTTATCTAAATCCAAGACTCTTCACATTATTCTCCAAGAAATACAGAAAGACAAGAGCAAATAAAACTAATAAATACAACCAGAAGACCAAGAATAGCAGTGCTAAGAAATATTTGTGAGTTTAAAAATGGTGGCTGGTGTTGTGGGGGAGCAAATCCTAGTGAGCTGTTATTACTTGTACTCTCACTGTTAACCTTTGCTGAGTGAGAAATGTCTCGCACTAGCGAGAATAACTTGTATGATGTCATCCATATAAAGTCCTAGAGCAGGCCAGAACTCAGTGAGTCAAAATCAGAGCACCATTTGCCTCTAAGGAGGGAGAAGCAGGCACTGACTGGAAAGGACGAGGAAGATTTTGTGTGAGGAGTGCTCTGTTTTGCATTAGAGGCATGGTCTACAGGGCTTTCTGGATTTGTCAAAATGCAGAGAACAGCACACTAAAGATTTGTATGTTTCGTCACTAGCAAATATTACCTCAAAAAAAAAAAAAGTATTTAAAATGGGACTAGGGATGTAGCTCAGTGGTAGAGCACTTGCCCAGCAGGCGCAGGCCCTGAGTTGAATCCCCAGCGCTGACGCCCCCCAAAAAACACAAAACATTAAAAATGAGAACAACATGCTGCCCAGGTGCTCATGGATGAGTGTACTTGTGTCTGCAACTTTCATATGCATCAAAAACCACCTGGGTGGTGGCTGGGCCTGTGTGTGGTCAAGTGAGTAGAGCATAATGGTAGTGTAGAATCCAGTTTAGGGGATCTGCGTGTTCCCTCCAGAGTTCTTTGAACTTTTTAGATGTTTGAAATTCTTCATAATAAAATGTTGAAGGAAGGAGCACCTCAACAGAGGAACCCCACCCCCCAAGAGAAACACACCTGAAAGCAGAAGATGGTTCCCAGCACTCAGATGGCTTCAGCTCAGCAGCATTTGGAGAGGTGAAGAAATCCTTGTACATTCAGAAGCTAAGAAGGGAAACATGAAAATATGAAGAAATGAACATTTGTTACACTCAAGCTAAAATGGAGGAAAATAGCATTATCTTAGAAACTGAAAGCTCAACTTGAAGATGTTCAAGAAAGAAGAAATCAAATGAAATTTAATAATGCACCTTGGGAAAGGGGCAAACAGGCCAAGAGAACCAATTGGATACATTTCATTGTTGAAACAACCAAGATGAAAGAAGTGGAAAGAGCCAGAGAGAAAGTGGTTGGAATGAAAAACACAAAGAAACAACAGAGGTAGAATCGGAGGCCACAAAGTAGAAAAAGAGCTGATGTGGAAAACTCAAGCAAAACTTCCTCCCATTAGAGCAGGTCTGTGTCTATGCATTGAAAAGGGCCACTGGGTACCTGGGTGGTCAACACCAGTCAAGCCTAAGTCCCATTCTAGTGGCATGGTCAGGCTACAAGGACACAGAATCAGACTGACATCGGTCTTCCTTGCAATATGCAAGACAACCATGGAACAGCATTTTTAAAACAGTGCGAGTCAAGGAAATGTAGGTGTCTGTGTCTTTCGCCTTTTTAAACATTCAGGAATTCTGCACCTTGAGCCCATCTCTAGGACTCTGCTGAGATCGGGCTTCCCCAACACAGAGCTCCCTGCAGCCTTCTTGGGCACGGCTGCAGCTGGTGGCTGATGAAGAGCAGAGCAGAGCCGGGCTGAGGGTGGGGCCGGCGTTCCTGTTCTAGTGCGCAGTGAGCTCCAGACAACATCCAGGTACAGGGCTAATCTCCCTCAAGTCGTTAATCAAAAAACGAAGGGAAAAGATCGAGAAAATGAGGAGAAGAAGCAGACGGTTCACTGAGATATAAATGGTAGTTAAACAGATGAAAAGATGTTTAACCTCACCGTAATTAAATAAATGCAAATTTAAACTCACTCAGGTACCATTTCTCGACTACCAGACTGGCAAAATGAAAAAGCATAACAAAACCTTCTGTTGGTGAGGCTGTGAGGAAACAGGCCTTTCACAGTTGCTAATGGAAAGGCAGATGGGTCTGACATTGTAGAAGGGCTTTGGCACTGTCCCCTCAAACCATGTGTGCCTCTGCCTTTGACCAGCAGTACTTCTAGGAATCTGCGCTGGGGAGGCGTGCGTGGTGACTCATCACACGCAGCTCCTGTGTGATTGCCAAACTCTGGAATCACCTGGTGCAGAGGAGCGGAGCGAATGGACCAGGAAACAGCCACACGGTGCACACACTGCTTCTCCTGCCTTTAAAAGGGGAAGAAAGTGAGGATGAGAATGTCGGATTACGCTTCCTTGAGTGGAGCAGAACTAGAAGACACCTGCTGTCTGCCCACTGTAGGGGGAGGCATGGGAAGGCTGCGGAGAGGCCGTTCCTGGGAGGGTAGGTAAGAAAGGCGAGGCAGGGCGTGCTGGGCCGGCCACTGGAGTTCTGGCTCCTGGAACCATGTTGACGTGCACATACTCTAAAAGTAAATAAATGAAATTATCAAGAAACCCCCCGCCCCCCCCCCAAAAAAAAGTAAGAATGTGAGCAGAAATAAACAGTAACCTAACTGAACCTAACTAGCAGTCATTTGAGTAATGTGTCCTCTCCGCGGGGAGAAGAGAGAACCAACCCTCAGAAGCTCTGAGCAGGGCATTTTGGCTCTGACCCTTCATCTGTAGTGACGTGAACTAATAGTGACTCTTACTATGAGCAGGTTTTTCAGGGGTTTGAATTAGCAATTCTGAAACTCCTCCAGGATTGTGCACACAGGGAAATGCTTCGTAATAATGGGCACCAGACTTCATGCTTTTGAGAGGAAGAGTTAAAATGTAGAAAGAATGTGCAAATAAACCTTTGGCATTGCATTGCGATTTGAAGTATCAATATGAACTGATTGTTATTAATACAGAGAGACGGAAATAGATGTATTTGTACACATACAGCTCGTGTCCCAATGCTGAGGAGAATTCTTTGGGAAAATGGCTGATTCCAACACTGGGGCATCTGGCTGGGCTAGAAAGTAGGGGAACACTGTCAGAATGACGGGGACATGTCCAAGGACTCAGGCACCATTTTGCAAGGACTCCTACTAGCCAAGCCTAAATAAACCCTTCTAGTGGTGGATTACAATCTACAGTACAATGACACCCTGTGAGTCCTATTTAAATAAGTGAAGGAAGGATTGGGAGGTGTCATTATACCATTACAGCCTTGGGAAAATGATTCCTCATGGTAGATAAGGTAAACGTAATAAATGTACAAGGAATCGAGTAATTGGGCAACCACATAATGATTATTCGCTGTAGATGCTCAAGTTTATGAGTGAAGTTACATGACAGACCTGTGCCTGTAGAGGGCCCATGTGAGCCGACCACACAGGAAGGTGCCGTGCCATGCTAGCAGGGCGTCCAGGGAAGGGTGTGTCGGAATTCTTAGACGTTGCTGCAACTCTTCCATAAGTCTGAAGTTGTTCAAAATTATTTCCAAATACAAAGTTCACATTTCTAAGATTTTCTTTTTTTTTTTTTTTGGAACCAGGGATTGAACTCAGGGACACTCGGCCACTGAGCCACATCCCCAGCCCTATTTTGTATTTTATTTAGAGACAGGGTCTCACTGAGTTGCTTAGGGCCTCGCTAAGTTGCTGAGGCTGGCTTTGAACTCTCGATCCTCCTGACTCAGCCTCCCGAGTTGCTTGGATTACAGGCGTGCGCCACCATGCCCGGCTCTAAGGATGCTTTTTAAGATGTACACATTAGACAACATTGTGTGTTGAGTACAGAATCTAACCAGGCTCCCCACTTCCCCAACTGCCACCTCCCTGGTCACCACATCTGTCATTGGATCATCACAGCAACCTCCCGCTGGCCTCCTGCTGGCCTCCTGCGTCCACCCCATCTTATCTATTTTCCACACAGAGCCAGGGAATCTTTTAAAAAGTCAAGTTATGTGTCTTCTCTGCTCAAAGCCTGCAGTGGCTGCCCACGTGCCTCCAGTAAAAGCCCAAGTCCTTACAATGGCTCATCATCTGCACCTCTGACTTCTCCCCAACTCCACCCCTAACTCACTAGGCCTCTGCTACCACCAGGCCCTGGCCCAGGGATTTCCCCAGGCCCTGTTCCTCATGGCCTGCAGGGTTTGGCTCTTCTGTCCCTTACCAGTAAACCCCCTGGCCACCCATCCACCATGCACACCTCCCCCACATTATCTCTTTGAACGGCCTTTATTTTTTAATAGGATTATCACTTTCTAATGTAGTGTATGATTTCCTTGTCTGCTGGGATTATTGCTTTTTGTCTGCCTCCTCTAGAAAGACCCCAAGTTCCACAAGAGAGACATCTTTGTTGTGCTTATTGATGTTTCCTCTACCCTAAAGCAGTGCCTGGTGCACATTAGGTGCTCAGTATTATTTGTTAAACAGTTGACTTTATCTTTGGAAGACAAGTGATTCACATTCATGCATATATGTATAAAGAAACTAAAATTGGAATATTTTCCTTAAAACACTGAGAGGAACTAATAAGAAATGATACATCATCAAGGGAGCCTGGAATGCAGAGTGTGTCCTGGCTGTGAGGGAGATGGACACATGCCTGTTGGGAGGGGCACTTGAGAGCAGCCTAGAAGGCCAGCTCTGCACCTGCTGAGAGTAGCCCTGCTCCAGGGAGTGAGGCAGGGTTGGTCCTTTTCCTGCTTAAAATACGTGTTTTTTTATAATCATGCATTGTTTTTAGAATGAAAATTTATAAAGGAAAAACTGTCCTTTCAAGTGTAAAATTCCTCAGGTATGGAAATACCAGCCTGGCACAGAAGATTTCTTCAGAAAACATCTGTGTAGTGGGAGCTTCCCCCGTGCACCATCTCAAGTCGCCCTCCTTGGGACCCCAGGAGCCATGGGGCATTATCCCCATTTCACAAGTGAAAAGCTGTGGCTTGAAGAGACTCAAGGCCACGTAGTCATTATAGGAGTGTGGACACTGCCTGACTCAGTGGCTCCAACTTCCCTGCCTGTGAGAGTGGCCGTGGTGCTCCTCAGGCAGGAGGAGCGCCTGAGCAGCAGTGGGAGACCCCCTGGGCAGCACAGCAGGACCCCAGCTCAGAGAAGTGTGAAGGGCAAGTAAGTAAAAACCAGGCAGGTGGGGCTGCAGGTGGCTGTTCTTTTCTAGGCGTGTGTGACACGTTCCTATGGACTTGGGATCTGCTTTCTGGGTTCTGCCACCAGTGGAGGGTCTAGCCTCCCTGAGGCCAGGCAGGAGGTCAGGGCCACGCAAACCAAGAGCGGGAAGCTATGCAGTGGGCATGAAGAGGGGGCTGTGCCATGACAGTTCTTCTGGGCCCTCTTGATTCTGAGGTTCTGGCAAAACACACCGCACTCTGTGGAAATGCACGCTCCAGAGCCACACTCGAGCTCCGTAGGTGGAGGGTTCTGTGACACCCGCCATGTCACTTTGTGGGAGTTCCCTGACCCGTTCCTCTTTAATGCTCTGAAGTCACTGTTGTCTGACCTCCAGACTCGTGCCTGGCTGAGCTCCTGGGAGGCAAGGCATGGGTTGCAGGAACTCTGAACTCCCAGTCTCCCATACGTAGCTGTCAGTGCCTTCATTAGGACAGATCAGGAACGTGGGACCTTCCTGGAGGCTTCCGGTTGCCTCCTAATGTGGCTCCTGTTCTCCCTCCTTTTCTGTGCAATAGCCTGAATACTCATAGGGCATCTCCTCTGGGTGGCTTTCAGGTGGCCTGCAGGCTAAGGGTGTGGGCCTCTGCTATTGGGTGGTGGCCCTGGGAAGGGCACCAGAGGGGCGCAGTGATGGAGTGCTAAGGCAGAAAGAACACTTGGTGAGTGTCTTTGTTTTTGTTTTTGACAAAAGCGTTCCAAGTCAAATTTAGGGGACATGATTGTTGTCTGTTTTAAAAATATTTTTAGTTGTAGATGGACACAATACCTGTATTTTATGTTTTTATGTGGTGCTGAGGGTGGAACCCAGAACCTCACACGTGTGAGGCAAGTGCTCTGCCACGGAGCCCCAGCCCCATCCCGGGACATTGTTTTTGTACTTAGAACTAATTCCAGGTGCATTCAGTGCCCTTCCCTCTCCCTTGCTTTCCTGCTTCCCCTTACCAGGGGCGTTGTTTCTTTGACTTCTCTTGTTATTGGTCATTCCGGAAGTGACCAGGCACCTGCATCTTCGGGCCTGGTGGTAACTGAGAGTTTCTCTAAAATGCCCTAAAAACAGTCTGAGTAGTAGCCAAGTTAGGCAGCCTCGATGGTGCCTCCCCCAAGTGTTCACACGCCAGGGGCCATCAGACTCCTCAAAGCTGTAACTGGGTCTCCTTCCTTCCCGTGCTTCAGCCACGTGTGCCTGAGGTGCTGAGGAGCTCATCCTCCACCCTGGCGGCTCTACTTTGTGGGCTGGCATTTGCATTATGGAGAAAGCAGTTCCAGAGGAGTTTTATTGAATTTCACCTTTAAAATGTTTTGCATCCGTCAGATGAGATTGGCGTCTGATAGAACAGGGAGCTCTTGCTATTCGCAGGGTGAGATTGTGTGTTGGAGGTTCGGAGCGGTGGGGTGTGTGCACGTGCCGCCGCTGCCTCAGCTCTGTTGGCTTGGATCTTCTGGTTTGCTGTGGTTCCATGGTGAATGCTGGCTCTCTTCAGACCAGCCTGCGCGTTTTACTCTCTGCCCCCAGTTTGGCTCCTTCCTGTTCCTGTCCTAATCTTCTTTCTTGTGACAAATGCTTATTAATCAAATGCCCTGTGAAAGAGCCCCAAGTTAGGACCTCCTGCAACAGTGCGCCCTCGCCCACCTCGCACCCACACGGCAGCCTCTGCCCTGTCCTCGCTGCTCTGCCTCCTGTTGTCTGCACTCTGGCCCCAACCTTCTCCTTGGCCTCCTGGTGTCCTTGTTTCTAGACGCTGCCTCCTGCCCACCTTCCACTAGAGTGATTGTTCCAGAGACATAGTCCCCTCCTCTGCTGGCCCCTTGTGTGCAGGAGGAAGCTGCCCTCCAGCGTAGGTGGTCTTCACAGCCCAGCTTCAGCTTCCCTTTGTGAGCTCGACTCCTTTCTGTCCCCTGCCCGCCCTGTGTCCAGTGCTCTCCAGCGTTCCTCAGCAGAGGCACTAGGGGCATTTTGGAGGGTCCCTCTTTGTGGAAACTGGCTGCTGTGGCTCTCCTCACTCATTACCACAAGCAAAAGTGTTGTGGAAATCACGTTCAGCTGGAGACCAAGCACCACTCAGTTGGAGAACTCAGGTGGACCAGGTGGAGCAGCGCTCTGAAGGTCTGGGCCCTGAGCCAAAGTTACATGGACCTTTTTTTTTTTTTTTTTTTTTTAAATCTTTTTTAGGTGTTGATGGACCTTTGTTTTATTCATTTATTTGTATGTGGTGCTGAGAATCGAACCCAGGGCCTCACACATGCCAGGCAAGCGCTCCACCGCTGAGCCCCAGCCCAGCCCACGTAGAGCTTCCATAGGAAATTCAACGTCATTTCTTAACCATTACGACGTTGGTGGGTTTGAATTCTTGGCCTCCGTGACCAGAGACCTTGCACAGGGAGTTTACGATGAGTAGTTCACAGGCGTAGAACGAAGACAGCAAAACACCTGTGTGTGCCCTCATGCAGCGGCCTGCACCAGGCAGAGTAACTCGGGGTGGCCTGAGTGTCCCTCCCTGAGACCTGAGGTCCTAAGAGCTCAGCCTGCAAGGTCATCGTTTAGACAGCAGTGAATTGGCTTAGCAATTGAGTGATGCAGCTACACTTCTACAGAGTTCAGAAAGTTACAAAGCATAGGAGAATTAGCCCTTTCCCCTGCATTGGTTCTTTATCATAATGTTTTTATAATTTCATTTTATAATCAGGTCTGGTATCTCCATCACAAAAGCACCCCCCGGCTTCCAGAGGCCCGTTAGGCACCACAGGGGTCCCCAGGCACTCCACACCAGCCTCTTCTGTGCTTTGTACCTGCAGTTCTCCCTGCCTGTGGCCCCCTCCTGTCACCTCCCGGCCAGGTTGCCGTGTGTTGAGATTAGCTCTGCTGCCCTCTGTGAGGCCTGCGCTTACTTCCAGGCTGGGGCCTCCCCTACTGCCCTGTTTGTGCTGCGCTGAGTGTGTACTGTGTACAGAGTGTCGTGGGTTGATGGTAAGTGGATCACTTTGCTTTACAACAGGGCTGTACCAGAGTCTTCAGGAAGATCCCAGAGGGGACATGTGGGGACCTGCGGGGACCTGCCCGTCACCTCTTAGTGTCCGTTGTGTTCCACCCCAGTACATAGCTTTACATAGCCTTTGATACTGGACATGGGGAGCTTTGCAGAGAGGGTTCTCTTGGGACATCATAATTTCCATAGGACAAAGAGAAAATGTAAATTATTGTTGATCTTGTTATTAGCAGAACAGTGGTACTGATCAATCGACTCTTTGGATCCCTTGCAGCTTGTTTCAGAGTTTGTATTAGACCAAGTGGACCATTTCTCTCAACACCACGGTGAATACAATCAATAATGTTCAGCAGAAATGATGCTACTCTTCCTGAATCATAATCTTTTTTTTTTTGAAAAGTGATTAACACAGAATCCCAAACTGCTCTTGTGTGTAGACAATCAGGTTGTCCTTATTCAGATTTATACATGCAATTGAATCTCATTAGCCCGGATTTATACTGTGTAGACCACATGTGTACATAATTGAGACCTTTCAAGGCTATATTAAATCTTCAACCATTTTAAAGGCAATTTATCTCGGTATTTTACTTTATTCCTTAATCCCAGTCTACACCGTTGATTTTCCCTCCAGCTAATCTTTTCATTGTGTCCATGTATTGAGATAAAACAGTTGTTGGATTTTAATAAAAGTGACGTGACCAGTCCATCGCTGATGGCTACTGAATTAAAAGATGGGTGAGCCCACACCAGCGCGGGCTCTGGTGGTGGTAGTTACACGAGTTCTGTTGCTGGCTGTTAGTTCACACTAACAGAACTCACGGTGCTTGAGTAGCCAGGGGAGTCCTGCCTGTCTTCACGCCCATCACCACAGTTAACCCGGCTCAGAGGCAGCCTGGGTTCCAGTCCTTACATGGCCATTTCTAACCAAGTGACTGTGTCCTCACTCCTCTCTGTGCCTCCATTTCCTCTTCTGTGACAGGGAGCTGACAGCAGTCCTCCCTGGCAGCTGCTGTGTCAGCCCCTGGCTAGCCAGGACACTGTGGCCAGTGGGGTGGGCAGTGAGAGTGGGGGTCACAGTGGTTTCTGCTGGGCTCTTAGTGAAGATCATGAAGATTTTGTAGCCTCCTCCTTGCCCTTAACTGCCATGTCGATTATTGATCATAGACCTGGGAGTAAAAGCAGATTCCTGTTTCTGCTAGACGTCCTGTGTAAGTAACATGGGACCTTCTGTCAGACAGGAGAGAAACCTGGCTCTCCCCCATTCTTGAGTTGTGTTTTATTTGAGATCGCCTGTGACTGTCCTCACGTCTCCTGTGAGGTGACTCCTTGTCCTTATTTCACAACATGTCCATATTTCTCTAGTCCTTTTCATTACAGAGATGTGTGAGGTGTGACACAGAATTTTGGAGTAGGGGTTTGTTGGAGTTCTCCTCCAACCAACACTCGCAGTTTCTGCTGCATTTGATTCAGGTCTCTTCCCTCTAGGCCGCGCCTTACCACTCTCCTGTCTAGATCCCTCATCAGCGGCCCAGAAAGTAGGTGTGTCCTGGGGTTCCTGTTCTTACCTCCTAGGTGACCTCAAGCATCCCAAGGTCAACTGTCCTATTTGCTGATGACACCGGGTTTACGCCCTTAGTCCGGGCCTCTCCCTGGGCTTCAGCCCAAATTGACTGCCTGTTGATGCCGTCACTCAATCAAGAGATCATTCCTTCTGTTGCCCAAACCAGAATTTGTGTGTGTGAACCATAGGCCTTATGCATGCTAGGCAAGCACTCTGCCACTGAGCCACACCACCAACCCCACTAGCCAGAATACTTGGAGTCACCCTTGCCTCTTCTTTCCCTCAGACTTCAAGTCAATCCACTGGTTGATTCTGTGGGTTCTACTTTGAAATATATCCTGAATCCATTCACCCAACCCCACCCAGTCTGCCTCTCTGCCTCTGCCACTGTGATCTTCTACCCTGTGGCAGCTCTTTCAACGTCACTTTTCTGCCCCAGAGGCTACCGGCCTCATGGTGTTATTGGTCTGCACCCTGAACATGGGCTCCAGGAGGTCAGCGACTGCTCAGTTCACTGCTGTGTCCCCAAGCCTGAAACAATGAGCTTCACCTTTGATCCTGGAAGAGTGCACCCTGCCCGCCTGCAGAACTCTCTGGCCTTTTTTTTTTTTTTTTAAAGGACCACCTTGGTTTCTTTTTTTTAGTTGTTGATGGATCTTTATTTTGTCCACTTATTTATGCGTGGTGCTGAGAATCTAACCCAGTGCCTCAAACGTGCCAAGCACGCACTCTACCACTGAGCCACAACCTCTCTGGCCTTTTAAGGTGCTTGTGTCCTTGGGTTTCAACCCCACCTGCAGCAGAAGGTGCTGTCACCATTGCACAGGTGGGAAATCGAGGCTCAGGTTGAGCAGCAAAGCTGGAATCAGAAGTGAGATCCACAGAATGCCAGCATTCTGGTCTTCTGTCACCTCTGTCACTGTCCAGGAAAAGGTGGCATGGATCTTAAAAAGATAGGAAACTCCTACAACATGTAGGTGACTGGGGGGAAAGTGTTGAAATGAGTTTTTATTTTTTTAAGCTTTTTAAAAGAATAAGCATTTTGATAAAATTTAATTTTAGTAGGAAATGCTTTCTGAAAATACTGCAGACTTTCCCAGTTCTATTTTCTTCCTCCACCCGGGCTTTATCAAATGATTGTTTTGTTGATAAATTTAGTGTGCAGTTGGGACTTATATGTAGATTGTACTTACCCTCAAAGGGAGAGAGGATTTTATAGTTTCCATTCATTCTCATTAAAATCAGAACATTTGCATCTTAACTTTTACATCTTGTTCCAGGAATTTTAAGCAGTCTGATTGTATGGAAGTGGGTCGTATTAATTGCAAATGGGCTCGACATCTGCTCGCTAACATGGAGGATTTTTTTAGCTCTGTTTTGTTTTTATATATGATCTACCAGAGTGATTAAGTGAGAACTGTTGGTGGTGCTTTGCGAGGCTGGGTTTTTCAGAGACTTATAATGTACCCATAAAAATGAATTTAAGAGCAAATCTTTGAAACTTCTTGAACTGGGAGCATTTAAGCATCTTGGAATTGATAGATTTTTACCCACAGTCTTTCAGGGAGCTGTTTCCAACCTTGGAGCCTCAGTTGGTCTGTTGCACATGGAGCCAGGGTTCAGTGGGTTCTGGTGATAAGGGTAGGGGAGCAGCATTGCTGCCCTGCTTCTACCTGCAGGGAGCGAGTGGGGTCAGGGGTAGCAGCAGAGGAGAAGACAGGATCTGAGCTACTGTACTAGTGACTGGTTGAACAGGCAAGTTATTTCTTCCTGATACTAATGTAAGTGTTTCCCAAAGTGGGAACGGCACTTGTTGTTGGAACACTAATTCTTAAGGAAGTTAGCATGCCCAGGAAGTTGAGGCAACACTCACTGGTTAAACAAAGCTAAGCAATGTCCTTAGTTACAGTCCTTTTCAGAGCCTTGAATTTGCCTCCTCCACAAACTGAGTCTTCAAGAGAATGTTTCATGCAGTTTCCCAGATGTATTTGCCCACAGACCCCTTTCCACAGAATACGCTTTGGGAAATGTTATCATGGGGAACTTTTCAAATACTTACCTTAAGATAAAGTACAGGAGCAACTAATTACTACCCGGATGATGGAGTTTAATATAGGGTGTTGGTTCCCCAGGGTGGCTGGCTCAACCACCTCACCCCTCTGGACTTTGCAGGACATGACTTTTTCAAAACTCTCAGTTCCAAGCCAGTGGTGTCATGGCTCAGTTGGGGAGCCAGAGCGAAGATGCGGCCTCTGCATGTTTGTACATTCCGTATTTGACCTAGAGTTTGATGACAGGTGATTAGCAGCTGCAACCAGAGAAAGACAGGGCAAATACAAATGGTTCTGGAGTGAGTACACTTTCCCTCCAGTAGTTTCCTGACCCTGGCACAGCACCTGCCACCTTGAAGGGTCTTAGTGTTTGTTGAATGAATAAATTGTTAGGTGCTCTGAGGTCTTTGCTAAAAGGTTGTGCCTAATGTTGATAGACATCTTACTCTGTCTCAGATTGGTCGCCACGCATACATAATCTTTCACACTAAATGGAGTCAAGGGTCGAAACATGCTCTGACAGATGTTGTCCTCCACAGAAGTACCCACTGCCTGCTGCACAGCACACGCTCCGGGAGCAGGAAGGGATCTGAACTGATGGACCCAAACCCTCTCTCTGTCTCTTGGAACCAGTGACAGAGCTGACAGATGTAAGGAGAAGTGTCTGCTACACTGTGACTGAGCAGCATTGATGACGAGGGGTGAGGCTGCAGTTCCATCCTGCGACCTCCACCCCATTAACTTCTGGCATCGGAAGCGCCAGGATCTTGTTCGCCTTTCTTAGTGGCACTGACTTCCCATTTAGTCCCCTTCTCCAGCAGACCGTCTTGTTACCCAAAGGAAGACTCACTTGCTCACCCTTAATGTGGGGAAATCATTTAGAGCACTTAATTTGGGTTGATTCTTTATTGGTGCACTATTGCAATTAAGTTAGATTAATGAAAGGTAAATTCCAGTCTATACATGAAAAAAATCTCTTGTAAAGATCCTAATTAGAATGTGTGTTTATTTAGCCTCTCATGGTTTAATTGCATCCCGTCTTGCTATTTACAAACAGGCATCATTAAAGAGTAATGAGTGTGTGAAGAGCATTAATACTAGCGGCAGATGCGGTAACTGGCGGTGGGGGCGAGGCTGCGGGTTGTCTGGTGTGGAAAGAAGGGGCGTGCAGGACGGCCCTCTCACCCGGTGGGGGCAGGGGCTGACCTTTTGCATGGCAGCAGCTTGTCCTTTGGCAGCAGAGTTGGGCTGCTTTTAATTTGTCGCAGCAGTGTAATCTGTAGAGGTGAACAGACCACACACACAGTTGTCTTGTGACCTTAGCTGGGTGCTTAGTTGGGAAGCTGCTTCAGCCCCATTGCCAGACAGACTCCAGATCCGCCAGGGTCCCTGGGGAGCTGAAAGCACAGGAAGCCCCAGCAGGCCCTTCAGCGGCTCACAAAAACAAGTGTGAAATAAATTGAGAGGTAGGTGTATGATATTTCTCGGGCACCCCTAAAATATCTCATTCCAGTTTTACAAAAGTAACAGTTGCTCTTTGTGGGTACAAAGCAATTCTGTCTGGATGCTTAATCAATTATGTTCTATTCTAACCTCATATAGGGGTAGAGAAGATTCTGGATAGAACAGCAATGAAGCAAAGGAAAGAGAACATGGAAGAATCCAGTAATAATAATGTATTCCTATCATTTGTTGCATAATTTTCTCCTTCCTTGTATAAAATAAAGTTTCTCACAGCTGGGTCGTGCCTCGGTGGTAGAGTGTGCGCCTAGTTTTACAGAGTCCTGGGTTCAATCCCCAGCACCTAAAGGTAAATCAACAAAATAATAGCAAAATATTCGAATAAATTTTCAAACTATTTGAGTGAAATGCATGGGTAGAAGTTGTGAATCTGGAAAGTATCTTAAATGCTGGTTTTACAAAGCTTATAGGAATAAACAAGAATTCCTGTGCCTCAGTTTCCCCTTCTGTTCTGGTTCATTGCGAACAGTTTTGAAAATGCATTCTATGTAAATGCAAATTTCTAGTATTTGAACTATATTAAAACCTTAGATTTCTCTAGGGATTCCCAGGTGAGTTGAAGTCCAGGGTTTAATTTGTTTAAAATTGGGTTATAGAGATTCTGTTTTTGGTATATGTTATGTTTTTCTTCAAACAAATTCAGTTTAAGTCACTATACAGAGAAGCAAAAAATTTTTTTGGTATTCTAGCTACCCCATGTATTTAAGGACGCGGATAGCTGCATTATCAAACGCAGAAGAATCCAAACAGGGCTATGTGGATGTCTCTTTTGTAGTTGTTAACTTGCAACTGTTCCATTTTCAGCTCACAGAACTGTGGGGCATATTTTTCCATTCATATTAATTGGATTTTAAAGTGACCTTGTCCGTGTATTGATTTGAATTAAAATTTTCTACATCAAGGTCAAGTTGGCATACATCCTACAGACGAGATTAAAAAGCCAGGTGCTGCTTAACCAGGGTATCGTCAGAAGAAATGGGGATTTTACAGGGCCAGGTTCACCCCAGAGGGCACCTTGGTGCCATTCTAACCCAAGCAGAGTGTGTGGGAACCGCCTTTGCCTGGACTTGCATAGCCTCTCCTGGGACAGCTCCTGTTTTAGTTGATGGGCCCGCCTCGTTCAAGGCAAAACATCACATCCCAAGCACTTCCTGGCCTGGACGAGTGCTGCTCAGGGTGAAGGCCACCTAGAAACAGGGCCTGTTAGGACTGCTCACTGAGCAGAACTCTAGCTGACCTTCAGCCACAAGGCCAGTTCTGACCGCCTGCTCATCCTCGCTGAGATATTTCAAAGGAAGTGATTCCCCCCTCACGTTTTCCCCTTCTTCTTTCTCTTCTCTCAGGTTCATTTACCTGGAGTTCAAACCAGAAACCCAGCAGCTTCCTCAGTCCCCCTTTTCTCACCTCTCACGTTAGTCCCTCAGCAGGTCCTGGCAGTTGGTAGGCCCTGGCTTCTCCCCTTCCCTGCTGCCATCTTCCCCTTTCAGGGCTTCCCCATTTCTTCTCTTGTCCCCTCCACAGAGCAGCCAGTTTGTTAAAGCACACGTCAGACATGTCCTCCTCTGCTGAGCCCTGCAGTAACTCCCACAGCACCCAGACAAGACTGAACTCCTTATCGGAGCCCCAGGGGCTTTTCCTGCCCCCCCCCCCCCCGCCCTCCTTGGCCACCCCTGCGGGCCGACCTGCTTTCCACCCCTCCTCAGCTGGGCCTCTCTGCCCTGCCCCGCACTTGTCCTGGACAACCCTGGTCTCACCCAGGAGGCTTCAGCCAAATTTGAACCAACTTCCTTACCTAGCTTTTGTGTCCTCAAAGACCCATGCAGAGTACGTATTTTTGCCCACCATTCCAAGAGTGTCCGTGAGTGCCCAGTCGTAAGAGCTCTGTCCCGGCTCCATCTGCAGTCCTTGCTGCCACGCCCAGCACGTGGTGGGTGCTTAATAAACACTCGGGTGAACCAAGAAACAAATGAACGACAATTAAGTTGTCATTTTTCACATACAGGTATTACCTAAATCATCTATCTTTAAGCTGCCCCTTTTATCCACTTCCTTCATAACTCCATAATTTAGATTTCTTCCTTCATTCATGTGCTGGCTCCCGGCTCCCATAGGCCATTAGCTCATGGATGTCTGCTTCATTCATCTTTCTGGGGGCCTAGTGCCTCGTGTGCATGTGATGGGCACATAACAGGTTTTTGTTGGGCAGATGGAAGGAGGCAAGGAACAGGAAGGCATGCAAGCCTGTTGTATCCCAAGGCAGTTCAGGTTTCTGGTATACTTCTGTCTGTCTGTCTCTCCCTCCCTCCATCCCTTCTTTCTTCCCCTTCTCTGTACATGGCTTCTTTCTTGTGGTAGTGCTATTTTTTGTTCCCCCTTTTACTCCATGTTTTCCTGTCCTATGTCTGGAAAGAGGCAGTTTAATTGACCTAAGCAGTATGGGCAGGGCCTGCCCTCCAAGCCACTGCGTCGTACCCCCGGGCCTGGTACCCATGTGTCATGGTGCAGCTCTGAGTTGTTCCCCAAAAACTCACTTGTTGAGACAGTGCAAGAAGGTTCAGAGGAGAAATGATTGGGTTATGAGAGCCTTAACCCAATCAGTGAATTAATCCCTGATGGGATTGACTAAAGGCAGGTAGGTGTTGCTGGAGGTGGGTCACCAGGGGTATGCCTTCAAGGGCGTTTGTTTTGTATATAGTGAGTGGCCTCTCTGTCTCTCTGCTTTCTGAGCATCATGTGAGCTGCTTCCCTTCACCACACTCTTTTGCCATGATGTCCTGCCTCACCTCGAGCCCCAGTGGATGGAGCTGGTTGTCTATGGACTGAGACCTCTGAAACCATGAGCCCCCAAATAAACTGTTCCTCCTCTACAATTGTTTTGGTCGGGTCTTTTGGGTGCAGCAGTGAAAAAGTTGACTAAAACAGCTCTGCCCTGGGTGCCGGGCAGTTTCCATGAGACAGGAGTGTCCAGTGCGGTGGCATCACCACTGCCATGTTCAGGGCCAGACGTGTGCTGCCACGGTTCCTCCTCAGAGCTGTTAGGGAAACACTGGGTAATTCCAGGATGTTCAAGGAAACCACAGGCAGACGCTTCTTCTGCCAGCTACTGTGTGTCCTGCCTTGCTCACCAGAGGTCCCAGGGTCCCCTGTTTTCCATGCAGACTCTGGTTTCAGGCCTTTTTCCCTTGAAGAGCTCTATGTGTGAATTTATTATGTGCTTTATAAACTCAAATGGACTAAATTTTATTGTGGCATTTGGGGGAGATTTTTCATAACACTGCAGGGGAAGCCGAGAGATAGCATGCAACCAAGGTTAGGAAGCAGATTCTCTGTCTTCTTTGTTTCTTTGTAATTGTGTGTGGATTTTTGTTGTTGGGGAGATGAGCTAAGATTGTGAACATTTTTTTATTTTCAATTTAAAATGGGAAATTATTTTATAACCCTTCTTTATCATGAAACTTGGCGAATGGATAAGCCCCTATGAGGACATTTCTTGGAAACCACTGCAGTTTTGAATTGAGAAGAGAGGACTGAGTTAAGGCAAATCACAAGTGCCCAAATTGCCAACATTGATGGCTCATTAGCAAATGATTCCAATTTGCTCATCAATGAAATACAGCACCTAATGAAAAATAAACCTTATTAGGCAGGGTGTATAAGAACTATTAAAAATAATGGCAGCAGTGATGTATTAATAATTGCTGTGGTGCAGTGAGTGCCAGTCTTGACGTACTGGACGCTTGGTGGCACAGCCACGCGGTCCTGCAGAGGATTCCGCACGGAGATGAGGCTGAGGCCACTGGGCTGCTCCCCGCAGCACCGCTGTGTCTGTGGCACAGGAGAATCCGAGGTTGGACCTCAGGCTCTGAAGCCCTGGCTCTTTGCTTTTCCCATGCTGCCTTTCCCTGTGATGAGGAGAAGCCCTGTGGGACCACTGACTGAGCCCCTGCCATGTGCTGGGCCTGCACGGGGACAGTCATCTTCCGGTCCACAGGTGACAAAATGGGCTTGCTTGCGGTCATGTAGCCGGAGCGGGCAGAGTCAGGACCCAAACTTAGGCCTGTTTTTCTCCAGATCTGCACCATGACTCAGTGCTCTTGTCCTGCTGGTGAGTAGTTTCTTGACTTGTAGGTGGGTAGAGCCTAAAGGCAGCCTCCTTGTCCCTGGCCCTGTCAAAAGGAAAGGTGGGATTTGGCTCTTGGAGCTGTAAGGACATGGTGGCTCAAGTCTGGTCCCTGCGTGGGGATCACTTCTGTTTCACTTCCTTCCTGACGTTGTCTTGCCTCGCAGTGCGTCGTGTTTTATCAGCAGAGGTACACTGTTGAGCAGCCAGCCACCTCGAGCATGGAACAACTGTGGTTTTTCCCTGTGACAGTACTTCCAAGTCACACAGACCCGTTTTCTTTTTACGATGTTCCTTGGGGTCCAGTGGCCTCTTCCAACACCTGGTAGACAGTCATTCTCTGGGCTACAGCCTTGCCGGGGCTTCAGCCTCTAGTCAGTCAGTCCGTGGCTCCGGCCAGGCTCAGTTTCCTAGAGAGGCCACATTCCCACGCGTCTCCTCTGAGTTCCCAGGCAGGAGCTAGGGACAGTGCAAGAGGCAGCTTCCGGCCCTGCCCTGCACACCAGCAACCTCGACTCAAAGCTTTGGACCCCTCAGCTTCCTTCTGTCAGCAGTGGCATTGAGAGCCCTGCTTGGACTGCAGCCCGAGCTCCTAGAGGAGAATGCTGCAGGCCCATGAGCACACCCCTGTCCTTGTTATGGAGCAAAGCGGGAGAGCTGTGTCATTTTGGGGGGAGACCCCCAGGCGTCTGTGAGAAACCTGGTAGCCCTGGTGCTTTATTCAGGCCACACCTGAAAGCATCTCTTAGAGGAGCGTCCACAGAACACCATTTGGGGACAGCTGGCCTACACAGCCACCTCTACCCTGAGCCAAGCCTCCTCTCCCTCAAGACTCCATGTCCCCTGGATGCTCCCCATGGTGTAGCACTCAGGTGCCCTCCACTGACCTCAGGCATATCGGTCATTTTATCCCCTCTTTCAAGGTGGGGGCCATATTTGATACTTCTGACTTCCCTTGGCCTCTTAAAAAATGGGAGAGTTGAAGAAAATGGTTTTCCAAAGCCTTTGCAGTGCCACAGTGACATGATTCTCTGAATCAGTCTCAGGCCAGTGACGCAGGCGGTGCAGACGTTCGCTGCGCCTGCTCTTCCTTTAGAACTAGCACATAGGAAGCCTCTTGATGCTGCTCCTAACCTCCTTTAGGTCTCTTCCTGTACCTCCTCTCCCCCTTTCTTTCTTGCTTTTTCTTTTCTTTTTGTACCTTCACTTTGAAAAACATCATCTGAGTGACAGCAGACCCTTAGAGTACCTCCATGTCAGCGTCTTGCCTCACTTGTATGTGGTAAACTACATCATGGGTGGCTTTGTATAAATAGCTTCTTTTATAAAATAACATATCACCTCTCCTAGCAGGCCGCAGCCATGCATCCAGCTGTCTGAGTGACAGACCTTGTGCTGTCCTGTTCAGCTCCTCGCTCCTGCCTTGTACCAGGTCCAGGGTGCTCTCTGGACCTGGGCCCCTCAGCACTGGTCCGAGTGCTGCCCTGGGTCCTGGCCACAGGTCTGCTCAGTTTCCAGGTGCTTTGTCCTGGTCAGCCTGCCCTTGGCTCCATCCAGTCTGTTTCTAAGGCAGGCAATGAGCCCTTGAAGAAATAAGGGTTCGAGTGATCCGCTTTTCTCACCTTCTTAGAGGTACGCTACCAGCAGCGGTAACATTTCAACCCCCAGATGTGTCGAGGGTTTTTTGCTTGTTCATTTGTTTTGTTGTACCAGGGATTAAACTCAGAGGTGGTAAACACAGGGTCTTGCTGAGTTGCTGAGGCTGGCCTTGAATTCAAGATCCTCCTGCCTCAGGCTCCCGAGCTGCTGGGATTACAAGCAAGTGCCACCACACCCAGCTCTGTGTTGGAGTTTTGTTGATGGTAGAACCTGGCCAGGAGCTGGCAATTGACATTTCCAAACACACTCCCAGGAAGTGGGGAGGTACCCGACCACCTGCTCAGGAAGCAGGGTGCTCACTTTGACTCTGCAGCATGCCTCTTGAGCACTCACCAGCACCAGCCACTGCAGGAAGAGTGGTGAGCTCTCAGAGATGTGCAGTTCAGTCTAGAACAGTGTTGCCTTGATGGAGTTTAATGTAGGGGGTTGGTTCCCCAGGGTGGCTGCCTTAGCCACCTCACCCCTCTGTTGCCTTGGCAACAGCAAGCGTGCTTCATTACCAGATGGCGTTAGTGTTTATCTGTGACTTCCCGTAGCAGCCGCCAAAATCCAATCCATAGCCTGTCAATGGATGTCTTGCTTCTGACCATGGCAGCATTGGCTAGTTTGTGGAAAGGTGTCCATTGTCATATCAATCTGTCAAAAGTCCAGGGTCACTACAACCTGGCATCCAGATACACTGGAAACTTGCACATTCCTGAGTGGTGAGAATCTGACACTTGGAGTGACGTTGGCGCAGGAAGGGTGCTGCAGAACAAGTGTGGAGCTCATGTTGGCACAGCCAGAGGGCTGGTGGCCGGCCCTGCCACACCACACTGTTGTGCCTCGCCCCAGGATGTGCTTTACCCAGATCCCTCTCAGCATTTCCTTTTGCAGCTGTGCAAACAGGCATGAGTGGCTGTCTGACTTGCCCTGGGCACACTGCCTGGATATGGCACCTGCAGGGCAGAAGCCCCTTGCAAAGCACAGGCACAAAACCTGCACACCAAGGAGCGGGCCCTAGCAGATCAGCCTTGGCAGCTTCGCATCTCCCCACGCCGCCCCACCTGCAGGGCATGCGTGTTCCTATCCAGCAGTCACTCGTCAGACCCCACAGTGTTGCCCAGCCTTCTGGGCCCAGGGCCACCATCACCCTCTCCACAGCTTCTCTGTGGCCCAGGTATGACAGCAGGATGGAAGGTAAGTGACAAGTTCACCCACAGGAAGATGGGAGCAGGTCTGGCTCCAGCCGTGATGTTAACTGGCTTTAAATCATGCCGCCTAGGAAGGGCCACATGAGGGCTCAAGCGGAGTGATGGTAGCTGCCACCGAGCACTTCCTCTGTGCCACCCTCCATCAGGCATCATCTCATGGGACCCCTCCCAGCCTTTCTGAGGTGGAGGCAGCATTGGCTCCATTGAGATGGGAGGAAACTGATGTTGGGAGAGGGTGAGGAACAGGGCCCAGCTCTCCAGTGGCACAGCTGAGTCCCACCTCCTAGTGCATCTGATTCCGGAGCCGTCAGAACTCTGGATGGTGTCACCACAACTGTGTTGTTCATTCAGAAAGCCATAGTTCTGTCCCTCTGCAACTTGTATGAATTCCAGGCTCCTTTCTGATGTTGTGAAAAGTAAAAATTGACAGACTTCCTAGAGCTTGGTGGATTTGAAAGATGGTAAAAGTCAAACCAGTGCAAGACGTCATGGCACCAGTGGTCCACAAACCACGACAGCCCCAAATGTGATCTTGCCCAAAACAACCAAACCTGAATCTCACCTAATTAGCAATTTGCAGGAAGTATGGGGTAAGGAAGATCATGTCAAAGTGCATCACAGGGACACTGCCAGTAAATCCAGCTTGGAAGCCTCTAGAAAATAACCCAGTTTCTTCAATAAAATGCAGGGAGGAAGGAGCCTTCCATTTAGAAGAGACTTACGAGATATGTCAACCAGTCACGTCTGTGACCATGTTTGGATCCTGATAGAAACAAAATTTTTTTAAGTGACTATTTCAGAGATTGTTCTCATCACTGTGACCAAAACACCCACAGGAGCCATGTAGAGGAGGAAGTTTATTTGGCTCACCATTTCAGAGGTTCAGCCCATGGTTACCTACTCCACAGCTCTGGGCCCAAGGTTAGGCAGAACTTCATGGTGGAAGGAATGGCAGAAGAAAGCAGCTAGGGACATGGCTGTGAGGAAGCAGAGACCTCGGCTCACCAGGGACAAAATATAAACCCCAAATGCACACCCCCTGGGACCTACCTCCTCCATCACACCCTGCCTGGCCACAGTTACCACCCAGCTAATCCATTCAAGTGGATTAGTCCACTGATTAGATTACAGCTCTCATAATCTGATCATTTCACCTCTGAAAATTCATTGTCTCACACATGAGCTTTTGGGGGACACCTCACATCCAAACTGTAACAGCAACACTGATGAGACTTGGAAATTTGAACAGGCTCAGCTGGGTGTTTGATGATATTGGAGAGACTTTTAGGCATGAGGTGGCGTCAAGGTTATGCTCTTTTGTTTTCAGAGCCCTTATCTTCTAGAGGTAGGTATACATGCAGCTATTTAACTTAAAAGGGTTACCATGTCAGTTACATGTTGCAAAATGACATAGGGAGGGAAAAGGAGGTGTAGGTGACATGGGGTGGTAATGGTTTAAGTTGGGATGGGTCCCTGGGGATCCTTCATACTCTTTCATTTATTCTTATATATGTTTTTAGATGTTCCATAATAAAAGGAGCTACATTGGTATTGGGCTAGGCTTTGGATTTGTTTCTGTTCAGTGTCTTGCATGGATGGCAAGAACAGAAACAAGTGTGTGCGGACCCTTCTGGTGGGCACTGCCCTTGTGGTGGTAGTTTAGCAGATGGTATCAAATGGTGTTAAAGTATTTGTCCTGTTTGCCCCAGTGATGACAATTCTGCACATCTATCCTAAGGTGGGAACAGTCCCAGATACAGTGGCTGCTTTGTACCAGAAGTGGGCTGGGTTGCAGCTGTGTTTTTATTAGGGGAAACTTGGAAGCAACTTGAACTTCCAACAGCAGAAGGGTTGAAAGATGAGTCTGTCACCCAGTAGAACTCCCTGCGTCACCTCACAGTGCCTAGCGGTTTAGAGCAATGCCTATCATAATTTTACATGAACTTTTGATTTGAAATTATGTATATAGTTTTAATTATAACCATGTCAGAAACTCAGAAATCTTAGGTAATAAAAATATTAAAGGAAGGACCCCAAAATGTGAATGATGTACATTGTCTTTGGATGGAAAGACAGAACTATTTATCATCTTCTCTAATTTTAGAGTTTTGCATAACTTTTTTAACCATGTAAGCAGTAACTAGCTTTAAAATACTAAAATGAACTTTTAAAACAAAAAAAAAATTGTAATATAAAATTTCCAATGCCTTTAGTGTGTTTCCAGAATCCATCTTGAGAGACTTAAGAAATGATGACAATTTATCAGTTATAGTCAGCTAGATTTTGGTGTTTTGGGAAAACAGTTGCTTAGTTATCCATGCTTCTTGCAAAAGAGGGTTACAATATGCAGTTGGAAATGGTAGCCCTCCCACAAGGAGGCCTGCCATCCGCCTCCACTCACCCAGGGGGAGACCAGCTCCCTGCAACACCAGGATTCCATTGTTTTCCTCCTCTCCCCATGCCGTTGTGGTTTGGCACCCTTATAAGTAATGACTCTCAGTCACTCAAGAAAGGATCTACTGAATGTTATCTGATGTGCACAGAAATAAGATGTTTATTAGCACTCCCTTAAATGTAAACAAATGTGTTGCTTCTCACTCTTACCTATTTATATTCTGTACTGGTTTAGGCATACAGAAACAGATGAACCCAGCACTCAAAATTATTGAAGGAGGGCTGGGACTGTAGGTGTAGCTCAGTGGTAGAGGGCTTGCTTAGCATGGAGAGGCCCTGGGTTTCATCCCAGCGCCGCAGAAAATAATGGTTGAAGAAACCAGATGTTGAGGTGTTCATTGGCACTCAAGGAAAGAGGACAGCAGTGCTGGGCCAGTCAGTTGGAAAACTTCAGGAAACAGGGAAATAAGGAAGGGTGGCTGAAGGTGGCAATTCTAGAAACTGACAGCAGGTTCAGGTTGAAGGATGGGTATTGACACGTGGACTGAGGCTCTGGTCTTTTGCACATCAGCAGGCTCTCCTCAGCTTCTTCTGTGATGTGGAGCCCCAGGGAATAACCCAGACCTCAGACCTTGGGACCCCTCCTGGGTCAGGTTTGCCCCCAGGGCCTCATCTGAGAACTGAGAAAAAAGCAAAGTATCAGAAGTCCCAGCCCCTGGAGAAAGGGCGGTGCTGTTGCTATTCTGGGTTCTGAGTCCTTCCCCAGCACATCAGGCCCCTCTTTCCCGGGCATCCATGAAACTGCACTTTTTTTAGGTATTTTTTAAATCCATAATACGTGCTTCAGTTCTAAGAGAGTAAAAGCACTTAAATGTGTTTCCAGGATCAGGTTTCTTTTTCTGGAAATAAAATCAGCCACTTCCTTTTACCTTCAGACTGCATTTTGGTACTACTTCTCCACTTTCCACCAGCTGCTATAAATAGATGGTTCATCTGCAGGGTCCTCCGGGCCTGCGCTTACTCTCGGTATTGTGCATTCTACGTGTTCATGGATATAAATAGGGCCATGCCAGTATGAAAATAAATGTGCTCACTAAGTCTAGGATGCCAGAATTATAGGATCCTAGCCTTCAAAAAAGATGATCAGTCTATCTTAAGATGGTAGGGGGTGGATGCTTTATCCAGCAGATAGTAAACATATGCAAAAATCACCCAGAATGTTTATAAGACAGAAATACAGATCAATTCAGGGAGGTCAGATGAGCTGGGCCACAGCACCCTTCAGTGATGAGGGGAAGAGCTTGGTTGCAGAGTGCCTCAGGGCAAAGGCACCATGCCTCTCTGGATGTCCTGGACTGCCTCTCGCAGAAGCAGCCTGTCCAGGTGACCATTTCTCTTCCATCCTGCCAGCTTGGCACGATTTGCCTGTTCAGGTGTGAGCGCTCACATTGGCATGCTTGTGTTTTGACAGGTGACCTTGGGAAAGGTGCTGAGAGTGATCGTGGTCATGAGGAGCCTGTTCATCGACCGGACAATCGTGAAGGGCTACAACGAGAACGTCTACACGGAGGATGGCAAGGTGAGTGCTGCTGTCTTGGGGGCTCCTTGTTTTGTTTTTTTCTATTTTCTGTATTCCAGAACAAATAGCATCCCTGATGATGGCATTAAACTAGCAATCATAGCCCAAATGATCAACAGAGGTTTGTCAGCAAGGAGATGAACCTGTGCGAAGACCTCCCCTTGTCTGCTTGCATTTTTCATCAGGCTTCTGCTTTTCCCTTTAAGCCTAATGCCCTTAGTTGAATTTCTAATTTATCACCTTAGACCCCAGTTGCCTCATTAAACGTGTCTTCTGAGGAAATAGATTTTTTTTTTCCAAAGTCAGCCGGTACATCAATAGCCCAGGGTTCAGCATTTTGCTTTTCCTAGAACCATGAGGAAATTCGAGCTGTTTTGACACAACCTGATGACATTCTTTTCCACAAAACTAACAAGGAGTCTTCAGGAAGTTGCCTACCCACAGCCGCATGGAAGGAGGACATGTGCTGTCCCGCATCACTGTTCCGTGGGAGGCTCACCGGGTGGACCCCTGATGTCTTGTCACTCCACGCTCTCCATATGGCTCTATAGAGCAGCGGGGATCTTAATGGGAGCTGACAGCCTTCATCTGTGGTGCCTCACAACTGTAATGAGCAGCTGCCCAAGAGACCCCCAGGTCCTCCCGGTCACTGCCCAGCACTAAGCCCCATGCCCCCTCTCAGGAGCAGCCTCCCTCCCGACCTGGGCATCTAATTCAAACTTAGTTTGTTGTACTGTGCTCACCCCCCAGCAGCCACCGTGGAGTGAGAATAGAAGGTTCTTCAGAAACAGGTGGAAAATTTACTCAGCACAGGACGTTGTGCTACACAATCTGCAGCCCATGGTGTGAGGAGATTTGCATTTTGAGCAAGCCACTGCCATCCCCATGTCCACGTGAGTGTTGGCCACGTGGAAGGGTACTCGTACTCCAGGACTCAGCCAGGTTCTTGTCAGTCTCCCCACCACAGCAGATCATCGAGGGGAGATTTCCATTTTCTTTGGGAAAAAACCAAACTGTCCTTGGAGCAAACATGGAGACAGAAGTGGGCAGTCAGGCAGGATGGCCTGTGTGTGACTCTAGACTCTGGCAGCAGCTCCAGAAGGAACTGGTCCACACTGGTCCACAACTGAAGCCACTCCAGGTTGGTGCACACCCTTGTAGTGGGACCTGGGCACTTAGAGGTGCCTTGGGTCTCTTCAAGGTTGATGATGCTGTAGTCACACCTGGCGTGACTCACAAGTGAATTGGGGAGAAAGGGAAGCTGTAATCAGGACCATGCTCCTAAGTCACCAAGTCATGATGCTGATGAGGCATACTCAAAGTGCGGATGAGGAGGAGTGGATTTTACCTGCTTCACATGATGACCTTCTGTTGATTTCAGTGCCCTGTACTGAGGCTGTCCAAATCATACACACCCAGCGCTTGGCGTTGCCACCTGGAGAATGCTGGGTAGACGATGGCTAGGATTCTCCTTGGATAGTGATCCCATATGCACACTCTAAAAATTCTCTATGCCCTCTTCCCACACTGCAGATACTTCTTCTTGCCCATCTCCTTGACCTTGGGCTCCCCAGGGTCACCTTGTCCCTCCCCTTGGCTGCTGTGGTCCAAACAGGGATCTCTCATTCAGACTTCCTCTCCCTGACTCTCCTCAGTTCCCACAAGGCCAAGCCCAAGGTCATCATATCTCTCCCCAAACTCACCTCCCTCCTCTTCTGATCTTGGTTACCACATCGCCTCCTGACTGCGTTTGCTTCCTGTCATCCCCCACATCTGATCTGGCATCTGGCACTGGCGGTCCTCCTCCCACACCAGGCCCACCCATGGACAGGGTCTGCTGTAGTGCTCCTTCCGTAATTCTAAGCAGAGCAGCTGCTCTCTCTGCCTGGAGTCCCACCTCTGGCCTCCCTTCCCTCCCAGTTTGTCCCACCATTGGCTTTGGGGGCCACCTCCCTAAAATATACTTCTGACTCTTGTTTTTTACT
The DNA here is from genome assembly GCA_020662805.1 of Glaucomys volans. Classification (NCBI taxonomy): domain Eukaryota; kingdom Metazoa; phylum Chordata; class Mammalia; order Rodentia; family Sciuridae; genus Glaucomys; species Glaucomys volans. The sequence goes on along the minus strand of JAJEJO010000856.1, from coordinate 181,780 downwards.
GTCCCCCACTGCTCAGAGAAGCCCTCCCCAAAGTAGGAAAGTAGGATGGTAGTGGGCGTTGGGCACAGAGCAGTCCACAGTCAAACAAGTTTGAGAAACTCAGGTTAGAGAAAGTTGGTCCTATTGGTTTGTTTGGGGTGCTGGGGGTGGAACCCCGGGCCTCATGTGCTCAGCACACACCTTCCCACTGAGCTAAACACTGCAGAGATCCCAGGGCCATGAGTTGGCTTGTGTGCCTTGCTAGTCTGGAAGGGAACTTACGGTGTGCAGGATTTTTCTACCTTACTTGGTCAACAAGTTCTCTCCCTGTCCCCTTTATTCTTAGCGCATATTGTGACACTGGCATTTTTCAGAGCACACTTCTGAGAACGCCACTTGCAGACTAAACCCAGACTCTTTTGTAGGGTAAGCGGCCCCTCTGCTGCTGTCTACACCGCGCCATCCCACTCTGCGGCCTCGGGCAGCCCGGGCCTCCAACATGCCTTTCCCTGGGATGGCTTCCCCTGCAGTCCACCTGAGGAGCCCCTCCTCTCCCCTTTACACTTGCCTATTGTCCTCTCCCCTGTCCCCTTTTTCCCAGGGGCCTGTTAGGATGACCTGTGCTGGTGAGCGTGGGCTCTGGTGGCAGAGCTGGGTGTGCTTCCACTCACAACACGAAGGGGCCTCGTCATTCATGCCTCATCCAGGGTCTTGAGTCTTGAGCGGCTGTTTGCCAGTTCTGAAATTAGTATGGTGTGATTGTTTACCTTCCCTCTTACAACTAATAAAGATGCTAGCGACACTAGCATTTCTCGTCTGGTGGCACTGACCTTCAGCCGTTGCCTGCCTCGCTGTGGACTCCCCAGCAGTCCCAGGTCTCAAACTTCCATTGAGCTGGAGCTACCAGAGTCCTGTGGCTCCGCTGTGTCCCGAGGGTCATCCTCAGTGCTTGGAGCACAGCAGCAGCAGCCTGAGCACACGTGGAGGGCACCGCGAGGAGCCCACTTGGAGCTGCAGTTGTGCGTTGCAGTGTAATGTTTGGAAGGCACCACTGGAGCTTGAGGTGTGGCCTAGAAGAGCAAATTGTCACCTGCAGTTGTCATTACAAAGATACAGCCCTGCATTGGCTGAGTCGGTGCCAAAGTGGTTGGGGGTGGCAGTGTTTTGGGGTAGTCTCCCAGGGACAGCCTCAGGGCCCTGGATGCCACTCAGAAGGTCTCCTGTGGGCCTTGCCTCCGCCGACGTGATGCCTGCCCACCACGCAGCCAGCGCGCTCTCGGTGATTTCGTTACCCCCTTGCTGTGGGAGGGCTCTGTGCCACTCCCAGGTTGCAGACCCAGTGGGGCTTTTCCCCTGCACAACCCGTCCCAGCTTTGAACTCTGCGAAACAGCCACCACCCTGACGCCCGGCTCTTCACCTGTGTTGCCTATTTTGATACCGAGCACCAGTATCCTGATTGCTCTAATAAAAACAGATGCTGTTCAGACTGTTCATTGTAAGCAGGAGAAGGCGCCGTGACTCAGCATGTCAGAAGGCAGGATCTGGAGGGACACCTGGCCATTGTCCTGCTCTTAAACCATCAGGCTTCACTGAAAAAATTTAAGTGTCTCGGCTGGATTTATCTTATTAGGGGATTTAGGTTATGTTAATGCTATAGCTTCATTAATTACCCCATATCAATAAAAAAGGCAGCTTTTAGCCTCCGAGCCTAAGAGAGGAAAAGAAATGGTGGTATCAAAGGAAACCTTCAAAGACAGCCAGAGCTGTCTCCAGGGTAATTTCTGATCCCGCATTCTTCCACTTCAAAGTTGGGTGTGTGTGTGTGTTTGGGTGGAGGGGGTTGGGGAAGCTGGAATCTGATTTCTCTAATAAGTGTTGGCATCAGCCCCGTTTGATATTAGATGCAGGGAACATTTTGATTTGTTATAGCCTTTGAAATTGTTCAGACGACCTTCAGAAAAATGGCCTCTTGTTACTTCTGGGGAGAAGGGTGAAAGCCAGGAGCGGGGAATCCGGTTTAATTCCCATGCAGAGGGGGCCCTGAAAATGTGCTTTCAGCAGTTTTTTAGTAACAAATGCATGTCCTGATTGAAAGTGAAAAGCTGAAGAATAATAGACCTGCGACACGGCTCCTCCCGAGACTTCCTCTGCCTCCTCCAGGGCGGGCATGCTGACGGGGATGACCGCATGAAGTTTGTGAGGTTGGGAAACTTGGGCAGCCATGGAGAAATCCGTCTGTCACTAGGTGTCACGTTCACCCGCACTGACAGGTCTCGTCGCCTTTGACCTTGTAAGACAGAGCTCCTAGATAAAGGCTTTAAAAGTTGAACCCTGTGGCTTGTAAGTTCTGTTGTGAAGTGTCCATTTTCAGTCATCTAAAATTCATTGTATGTGCTGCTTTTCAGAATGAAATCAAGAACTGCTAACTTCCTGAGACGCTGCACAATCTCACGGACTGCTGAATGAATTTCAGTGGCCATGTTATCATGGCAGCAGGCCTCCAAGTAGATTTGCAGTGGTGAGCTCTGCAGGGGAGCGCCCCCAGAAGAGCAGCACAGGCAGCAGCGTGGGGCTTCCGAGTTAGTGGCCCCTCTAAAGTCAAGCTGAAGGGCAGCCTCGGCCCCCAGGGAAAGAAGGGGCCTCTGACTCACCTGCTTCCAGACTTAGCTCCACACAGCAGCTGTGTGGCGGGGGACAGCTTACTTAACCTCTCTGGGCTGCCATTTGCTTGCCTATGAGTTTCAAATGATTTTGTCAACCTCATGCTGGGAGGACTTAAAAAGGACAGTGGAGATAGAGTACAGGCCAAAACACTCCTCAGCAAGCCATGCCTGCGCTCGCTGGTTGGGACAGAGGAGACAGTGGTCCTCGTGGAAGTTAGGGTGACCTTGCCAGTGATGGTAAGTCGTGCCAGTTGCTTTTCTCGGTGAGCAGACTTGCTCTGTCACTGTGTCACTGCTTGCCCCTGTAAGAGAGGCCGTGGACTTCCCGGTGCTGTCCTGACAGCAGGCGTGTCTGTGCTGGAGAACTTGGTCCTCGGCAGGGTTCATCTTCACTCCCCGTGAGAATGGACCCTGTTCCCACCCCCAGAGGCCAGGACGCAGACTCAGCCAGCGGCCACCACAAGGCCTTTTAGATGCTTCCAGCAAACCCAGGGAGCTTACTTCCTGACCCTGGCACCATAGTTCAGAATCATTTCTTGCAGCTTCCAGAATGCTCCCTCTTTGAATATTGCAGCCAGCAAAAAAATGGGTATCCTTACCCGCCCTTGCAGCGGGTAAGCTGGAACTAATAAATATTCACTCAGATCAGTCACAGCTCCCTGGATGAATTTCTGAGTCTTCCCGGCCCTGAGGAGAGGCCAGGCATTGACTCCAGCACACCCATTTTAAATGGCTTTCTTTGGCATAAATCTAGCAGAAAATCAAGTACAGACCACCTGCCATGTGTTCCCTGCAAAAGAGGAGCCCATTGTTATCCACCCCTCTCGGCCGTGTGCACCAGGGGAAGGGACCACATTGTCCAAGGCCCCTGGCTCCCAGATGGTGGAGCCATTCCCTAGGGTCCTGAATAATATATTTAAACCTCCTTTCAAAAAGAGCAGCACCCTCGCTCTGAATAAGCGAGGCGTGTTCTGAGAATCCACAATGAGCTGCAGAGCCCGGTTCCTAATTAAACCTTCGCATATTTCTTCCTAGATGATGTTTTCATTAAAACATTTTGTAGGTACTGAAGGTTTTTCGAGACAGTTTTCTCTTTAAGCAAACACTGTAACTTTCTCGTTGATGCAGCTTTCTCTTCTGGCTCTGCGTTTGTCTTCTGCTTCTGGGGGCGTGACGAGGCAGGAGGGGTGAGTGGCAGGGAACTTCAGAGGCAGCAGCTGTGGGCTCGTGCTGTAAGGAGAACTAGCTAGTCCCAAGTGCAGACGTTGCTGCTGCTCTTCCTAAAATGTAGATTTAGAATCTTTGGCATCTCCCTGTCATCTTGGCAGTGATTTTGGTAGAACTAAAAGATGCAAAAAGCCATTCTTATTCACCCTGCAGTTCTGAAGAATCTTTAAATGCCGCATTTGTTAAACCCTGGGCCAAACTGCTGTGCTGAGAAAGTAGCAGGAACCTGACTTTTCCTCCCCAGAGTGACCAGCTGCCCAACAGCGTTCTTCAACCGAATGGATAATGTAGGGAATTAATTTCGCATATTTCTTTTGAGGTTTCCTTCAGAGTTATCTTTGTCACTTTCCCTCCTACAAATTGTTAACCTGTCAAATTAAAACTCCAGTGCCTGGAGATTTTTTAGACTCTTTCTCCATCCATTGGTTGAGGGTGCGGCTGTGACTGAAAATTGACAATGTGGCCTTTCTGGAAGGCGATTTAGCAGGAGTGGAGGGAGAGAGTGGACTGGGGGCTCTTGTGGAAATCAGGAAGGAGGTGGTGCAGGCCCCTGGGACCTGCTCACAGCAGGATTGCAGGTGTGTTTCCAGGTAGATTTTACGCAGGCTCCGTCAGAGGTCTTCTGTGCGGTGCTGGAGCTGGGCGCGCTGACCTCCCTCCCCGGCAGGGACCTGCAGAGCTGACAGCCATCTTAGCCTCCTGTCCACAGCAAAAGTTACAGGAGACCAAGTGTGAGCAGGAAGACTCGGGAGAACTGAATGAGTGCCTGGTCACAGCCCAACTTTTGATTTCCAAGGACTCTCTTTAGAAAGCCAAATGCTGGTGTATTTCCTTCAGGTCAAGTGCAGCAATTTCACTTCCTGTCCTCTTAGAGGAGTCTCCCCCGTGGCTTGCCTCTCATGCTCCTGGTGGCTCCAAATCAACAGCGTGACATGCAAGCCCACACAGCCCTGTCTCGGACTCCTGCGTGACCACTGGGCAACCCCAAAGGCAGGTTCCAAGAGACCCATCCACCTGGCGTTTCAATTTGCTCAGCTCTTGACCTCCTATATTAAAGTCGACTTCTCGGTACTTTGGGGACTCATGAGGACTCCTCCTTTAATCGTGATCCTTGGGCTGTCTCCCAGCTCTGTACTGAGGTGCCTCTGGGTTCGCCATACTTCATTTGTCCTGCACTCCTGAAACAGTGCGAAGGCACACTGGGGGAATCAAAATGTTTTTGGTTAGCATGAACCAAAAACTGACCCACCAGGCATCAAAGTTCACTTGGGAACACTGCTGAAAAGGCAGATGACAAAAGGAGAGCCTCCTGGCTCACCCGACTTCCTAATCCTGGCACTGCAGGGGAGGGGAGGGAGCAAGGAATCTAAATTTTTTAAATCCCCCTCTAGGAACTTCTGACACCAACCATGTTGGAGCAGCACCAGCTGAGACCCTCTGTAGGAGGCCTGTCCAGGTCACCTGGGCTGTTGGATGGCTCTGGACCCTGACTCCTCATCTAGAGGATGAGGCTGCTCATGGACCCAGCTGCAGCTGCTCTTTCTGGGGATTAAAGGCGCCCACTAGAGGGCCTGGTAGGGGCCTGCCCTGGGACAGATGCTCGGCAGCTGGATCCTGCTAGTTTTCCTCCACTCAGCAGAGACCTCCTGATGTGCTTTATCCCCATAACCCAGGACCTGGGGAACCATGGGGGAGGAAGAGGGGCCTCCTGCCCTCACTGAGCTTTTATTTCTCTGGGCAAGTCAGATAGTAAATACACAAAGAAATGATAGTGCCTCAAGATGACAGGTACTGGAAATGACATGTTGGTAGGTAACTGGGAGATGCCTCTCTGATAAGGTGACTGAGAACTGACGGAAGTATAGAAGGAGCCATGGGAGAACTCAGCAGTGCAGGGATCTTGAGGCACAGTAGGGGATTTGAGCAAGAGCTTGACTTCCCTGCATTCCTTCATCTGTTTTCCTCCCACCACCTCCAGGTTGATAAAGATGAAATGTAAGCAGAACATTTAAGATCTTCAACCCCCAGATCCTATTCTATAATTTTACTTTTTCAAGTTTAGTAAGGATAACAGTAGTTATGGTATCATTTGTTGAAGTCCAGAATTCTGAAATTGTCACTGACAATTCTTCTCTTTCCCCAGCTTGACATTTGGTCCAAATCCAACTATCAAGTATTCCAGAAGGTAAGTCTTACTTTCTGCTTCTCCCTCAGGAGGTATTAGCAAAACATGAATGCTTTGGGGCATAAGCATTGGTCTCCAACCAAAGACTTTCGAAGGGTAAAAGGCCAGTCAAGAACTGCTCACCCAGGGCTGGGGGTGTAGCTCAGTTGATATAGTGTTTGCCTTACTTGCACAAGGCCCTGGGTTCAATCCCCAGCACCACAAAAAAAAAAAAAAAAAGAAAACAATACTGCTCACCCAGCCAGGCGCAGTGGTGCCAGCAGCTCAGGAGCCTGAGGTGGGAGGATGGTGAGTTCAATGCCAGCCTCGGCAAAAGCGAGATGCTAAGCAACTCATTGAGACCCTGTCTCTAAATAAAATAGAAAACAGGGCTGGGGGTGTGGCTCAGTGGTCGAGTGCCTCTGAGTTCAATCCCTGGGACGCCCCCTCCGAAAAAGAAAACTGCTCACCCTACGACTCTGTTTACCTGACTTGCCAAAGAAACAAACTTTAGGGGTGGAAATTCTCAATCCTAATCTTGGTTGAGAAGACGCACGTGTATGTGTCAACCCTCAGAGAACTGCGTGCCTGCGGTGGCAGATTTTACTATGTGTGACTTAGATCTTAAAAATCAGGGGCTTTTGAGTTGCTCCAAGCTCAACCCAGTTTTGCGACTCATTTCTCAGAGTCCTGGTATCGTGCAGGTGCCTGGAGGGTGGGCTAAGGAGACCTCACCCCCACTTCATACTCCACTGGTAGTTTGGACAAGCATTGGGCTTCCTTGTCGAAAGCATTAAGTGAATGTTCTCAAAAACAGTGACAGAGAAACCCCAGGTCCCCAGCTCAACCTTTCATCTGCCCTAAGAGACTCCGTGCCCATGACACAGGAGCAGGGAGGGCACCTCTTGTGGGGCTTCCTGCATGGCAGCTCACCTTGATCCCTGACCCATTTTCCATGAGAAGGGTCAGCAAAGCGCAGGAGTGGAGAAGCTGCCCGAAGATGGAAAGCACACCTCTAAAATCATGATTTTACCCCAAATAAGTGCCACGTGCTACCCTTGATGAGATCTGGAAACAGCAGGTGAGCGGGCTGGAGGGAGTTGCAGCGAGTAACCAGCGCTGGTCCCTTCGTCATACCAGGGTACCGTGGCAGTGAAAGATGTTAGCAGTGGGGAGCTGAGAGGGGGCTGGGCACGCGTTGGTGTCACCTCACACCTCCTCACCAATACAGAGCTCCCACAGGAAGGCTACTCACTGAGAAAGCCCCTGACTTACCCTGCGGGGACTCGTGCCCAGGCTTTAGTGCCAGGATGGCATTGGTGATCTCGGCATCCTTATCTGAGTCACCACACCTGGAGCGGTCACTTGGTCAGCGTGCAAAATGTCTCAGCCTTAAACGCTAGCTTTCTACACTGGCTCTTGGGATTTCCCCCCAGATCTTGGCTGAAAGCATTTGAGAGAGGAGGCTGCTCATCATGGGCATCTTGTGTTGTTGCAACAGTGGGGGACTTAAAACAGCTGCGGGTTTTCCTTTAACCTGGTTCTTACCTTGGTGTCCTCTGTGAGGCAGCACTGGGTTCCCTCCGCCCACCTCCACAAAACCCGGGCGCCTTCAGCAGGCAGGAGCCCTGCAGCCCAGAACCTGGTCTCCAACAGTGGCCCCGTTTCCATTCAAAAGCCCTTATGGCTGTGGGGGCCTTGCCGTTCTCTCCTTTACATATCTGTTCTCCCCCAATTCCTGGTAACATTAAGTATTCTTGAATGCGGATGGAAAGTTTATTAGGAAATTGGGAAATGTGTGCAGCACAGATTTGGTGATGCATAGATTTAAAGAGACAGTGCTGCATCTTTAGTTTGCCTCTCCTGAAAATGGCCTGCTCGTTTATTTAAAACTACAGACACACAGAAGCAATGTTTAGGGTTGATGTCGATCTAGCTGGAGAGGTTTAAGAGCACCCGCAATTCCTTCCTTGTAGTAGATGCAGGTGTTTGAAGCAGCAAAACCTGATGCACCCTAGGGATGAGACTGTGCGTCAGCTGGAGAGGGCACAGAGCCCTTCCGAGATTCCTTTGTCATGTCTGCTTACCCCTGTGTTTAACTAAATGGACTTGACCTCCAGTACTGACCTGTACCAGATGAAAAAACCACAACCAGGGACAGGTGACAGTGCCACCTGATTGGAACTAAAGGCAGATAACGTTGAAGTTTTTCTTTTTTTTTAGTAGATGGAGCTGGGTGTGGTGGCACATGCCTGCGATCTCGGCAACTGAAAGGCTGAGGGGATTGCAAGTCCAAGGCCAGCCTTAGCAACTAAGCGAGGCCTAAGTACTGAGCAAGACCCTGTCTCTAAATAAATAAATAAAAAGGGCTGGGATGTGGTTAAGCACCCCTGGGTTCAATCCCCGGTACCAAGAAGATAAAAGGGAATTAGTGGATGGAAGAGTCCTCTTCTCTTCTTACCAGAGCATTGACTATTCACTGTCAGACGAAGGAATATATTAGAAAATAATGCAGCACGGAATTAGGCTTAATCCTTTCTCAATAAAGCTTCCAACTGATCGTCAGGAACGTGGAGTCAGGTCCCTTCCTGGGAGCTGGGGTGCACTGCGCTGGTTTCACTGTGTTCACACAGCCGGGGGGGGGGTCTGCCCAGTCAGACGGTGGCGCTTCCTGTGCCCCAGCCAGGAGTGGTACTGAACAGCTGGGGCCACTTTGTCTGCGGCAGACTCTAGGCCTGTGCAGCCTGTGGGTGACGGTTAGCATCTCAAACTCCAAATGCCAAGTAGAGGGATCAGGCAACAGCATTTCTAAACTCTGCTTTTTAGGACCAGCTATTTCTCAGAATTCTATTTTCTTCCTGTCCACCCACTTAAATCTGGGGTGTTTTGATTGATGCTGCTTGTAGCATTTTCCTGAAAGACCTTATTCAAGAGTGTGATGGTGAACGTTCCCTTCCACCCGAATCAGCCCTCCTGCACCAGCCACTGGCCAGGGCAGGCCTTGTTACCAGCGTGTCCTGAAGAGCCCAGCCACGTGCATCAGGAGGTACCTTGACCCTACACAGGAGGCTCCGGGTCTTCAGTAAGAGAGTGTCTCAGGCAAAAGACAGCTCCTGAACGTCCTAACAGTGTAGATGCCACACTGTACCCACTTCTGAGATGGGACTCCTTGGCCCCCAGAACAGCTGGCCTGGGGTAGCGCCCCAAGGCTCCAGCTCTTGGCAGCACTTCCTGCAGAGGGGATGTGTTCCTGCCTTCAAGTAGCAGCATTGGCCACCAGAGCCTTCGAGGAAGGCAGGAAGCCCTCAGAGGTTGTCCCCTCACTGAGACACGAGAGAGGCAGTGGAAGGAACTACCTTGCAGAGCCAAAACTCTTTACTTGTGAAAATGGCATCGAGGGCTAGACAGTGGAGGCACACCCTGTCAGATTCTCCTGACCCGTGCCCACCTCCCTAGGTTGAAGCCACAGACCTGAGGTTCTATAGCAAATCCCACCATGGGAAGCAGACTTTGGCCTCCTTTTGTCTGCAGACGTTGACTGTCAGCAAGCCCTTTTTGTCCTGTTCATTAGACCCCGTCCCTGAGTGAGGAAGTGGCCGCAGGCTGGAGACAGCTTGCTGAGGGGCTGCGGCTGCTAACAGGTGCCTGCCATTTGCTGCGCTCCCCCAGAGGCTTCTTGCGCTTCATCCTGGGGCGAAGCAGCTTTTCACAGCCAGCAAGTCTCCAGCAGAGTGGATTCAGAGAATGGGACTTGGAAATAGGGGGACCCTCTGAAAGGGCAGAATCACAAAGGCCGGGAAAGGTTTCCAGCGTGTTCGTATTTTTCTGACATTTAAACTCTGCAGGGGCAGGCGCTGTTTTGATCTTTAACCCCCTCATTTCAAAACAGTATGTTTTTTCATCCAGGAACTCAGGAGTGGAGCCAGTCTGCAGCTTCTTGCTCTTAAATCCTGGCGGTGTGCGCAGCCTCCGGGCAGCAGGCGGAGGGTTGGGAGAGGGTCAGGCAGCAGCACACACCTCCAGGCACCTCTACTCAGGTAAAGGGCAGAACATTTGTGGCCACAGAGCTCCAGCTCTTGGGCCATGGTCATTGTGCCAGCAGCAGAGAGGAGAGTAGCCCACTAGGGCCTGTTCGCTGTCCAGCGGGGTGCCACACTCCTTCATCCCTGTGCTCATTCACTGGTCCATTTTTTTCTTTGCTCTCTTTAGTTATGCATGACAGCAGAGTGTATTTGACACGTCATACATACATGGAGTATAACTTCCCATTCTTGTGGTGGAACATGATGTGGAATTTCACGGATGGTGTATTCATATATATAAGAACACAGGAAGTGACGTCTGATTCACTCTACTGCCTTTCCCATTCCCAATCTCCTCCCTTCTTTTCACTCGCCTTTGTCTAATCCAATGAGCTTCTGTTCTTCTCTGTACATTAGCGTCCACATATCAGAGAGAACATTCGGCCTTTGGTTTTGGGGGATTGGTTTATTTCACCTAGAATGATGGTCTCCAGTTCTTTCATCCATTCTTTCATACAAAAGACCAGGCCCTATCTGGGGAAAGGCTTTATCCAGAGATGTTCACTGCATGACCACTGGGTGCTTTTTAGTAGAAGGAACTGAGTCAACCTTCTAAGACCCAGTTTTCTGAAATGTTAGTGGGATCCCTCGTGTTACTTTGGCTGGGTTGGGTACCTGCCCGTGCAGCCTAGGCTGATTGAAATCCTCAAGCGCGGGAGCCTTTCTGGAGGATGGGGGTGCTCGTCTGCTCTAACCCCTCACACCACCCAGAGGCTCAGGAAACAGTCACCAAGACCTGGGAGAGGCCAGAGCTGAGAGTCCCAAGGCCTTAGGCCATGCCCCTCTGCACCTGCCCAGTGCCCTGCATGGGGAGACTCACACGCCTAGAGCACCCACAACCAGGGGCCACCCAGAAGTCGGCAGAGGGCTTCTGTTCCTGCCAGGTCATGTGCCTCTGACTGTCTTGTGTCTTTTCTCTCGAGTGCTGACCAGCTTCTTCCGGTGAAGAGAGCTGATGTTTTAAAGATGGAGTGTGGGGTCATTTTCATTTTACATCTGTGCATTCTGTTGCTGCCTCATGAGTGTGTCTCAAACAGACAGAGCTAGGGGACAAATCCACAGTTGGGAGGACAAGGGGGCAGCTTAATATAAGCAGTGTATTCCTGTCTGTGGATCCTGACGAGTGACAGGCAGGAGGAGGGCATGCACCAGTAGGTGGATGTGGACTAGCTTCAGGGAAGGAGAGGCAAGATGGTCCAGGGGTCATCCCTGAGGGCCACCCTTTCCTCAGCTGATGGCCAGCCTGCACTGACCAGGCCAGATAAGTTGATGCCTCAGTTCAGGGGCTGAGGCGAGGAGGAGCCCTCAGACACCTGCCTCCTAGAAAACCTCTACCACCACCTTCTCTCTGAAGCATCTGAACACACAGCATCAAAACCCAGATCAGACTTGATCATTTGTTTCCCTCTTGTGATCCCCCAGAACTTTCTCTCCAAGGCTCCCTAGCCACTGCTGAGTGTGGCCATGGCTGAGGTACCCACAGTCCCTTCTGCATGGTAGAAAGGGAACCAGCCAAACCTGGCCTGGCCTGATGTTTTCTGGGATGCTGAGTTGCCCTCAGCATGGCCTCTGCTTTTCTACCATTAGAGGAATCACAGGGTAGTCATCGGTCAGCTTGGTGGCTTCTTCCTGCAGGTTGCATGGGATGCACAGGACACCAGCAGGACCCAACAGCTACATCTGGGAAGACCCGCACACCCTGCCAGCCTCCGTCCCATAGTGCAGCAATCTGGAACCCTGGGACAGGCTGCCCAGCTGTGCTGATCCATACTCCAGGCCTGGCTGTCCTGCTGTGCTCCCCACAGAGATTGTTCCTGAGAGAGACCTTGTAGCACAGTGGCCAAGAGCCATCTATGGGATGATCAGTCCTGGCTCCACCACTTACCCTGTGTGGCGAGTACTTGGTGAGGTTAACTGAGCTGGCTGTTTCTCTAGGACTTGCAAGGTGACCTAACTGAGCATACTCCCTGGCCTGCTCAGCAGCTCTGAACTGCCTGTGGCCCTTCTCTGCTGTGGAAGTTTCCCTTTTCCCCTTTGGCCAGGCTTCTGTCCGCTGGCTTCTCACCTCCTTCCCTGCTTCTCCTTGTGTCTCTGCTGCCTCCTCTTCCCACTCTTCACAGTGGTCACACAGTGGTTCAGAGCATGGACTCCAGGTTTGCACCCAGTTCTGTCATGGGCTAGTGGGGCCTTCGGGCCAGGAATCCAGCCTCTCTGAGCTTCAGGTCCTTCCTCCGTAAGAAGGGGGAAACAGTCAGACGCACTGCTTGGGGTACATGTCTTGAGGATTTGCTGTGATCATGCTGGTTAGGTGCTTGGTACTGGGTTGCCCATAGCAGGTGATCAGTAACGTGTGACTTCTTCTGTTGGCATTGTCACAAGGATGGGGAGCACTGGAACTCAGAATCTGCAGCCATCTGTATACATGGCCCATATTAAGTTAGGCGTTCGTGTAAACTAAACCAAACACTGAGCTGCCGTAACAGAGCCATGCACTCCCACCACAGCAGCCACCATCTTTCCTTTGCTCTGCTCCTCATTTCTCTTCCCCTGGACACAAAGTGAGCTAAAGAGGGAACACGGCCCTGGAATTAATAGCCACACACACCTGGGTCAGTGTCTAATGTGCTGAGAGGGCTGGGGGCACCTCTGTGACCCCCAGAGGCACCTGAGATGGATGTGTCGTGCCTGCAACTCCTGTCTCACTGATAGAGGAGGGCAGGGGGGCACATGCAGTTTTTGTTCTTCCTCCTGCCATTGCCTGGGGTCTGGTGGGAAGTAGGTGGTGCTGTCTGACTATTCTCAGGAGTCCGGATGTCTTTGGCTGTTTCTCCCACTGCAAGGAATTCCTGAAGAAATAATGCCACACTGCGTGGGGGGAAAACAATGCAGGTGTCTCTGGGCTGGGACATTCCTGGCAGCCAGCGACACAGTCTGGCATTTTACCATCTGGAAAGCATTGAACTTTTTTTTCCTTTTCATCTAAATGAAGAGTCTTAATTCCTTAATCCTGAGAAATGTCAAGGACTCTTCATGTGTATCCGCCCTCAGCCCTGCGCGAGGCCTTGAGCAGAAGTAGAAGGCGGTCAGGACCCTGGAGAGCTCCCTGTGCACCCAGGCCTCCTCCCCAGCAGTACTCAGTGCCCTCACTCCTCCCAGGCCCTCACTCCCCTTCCTGGACTCTTACTGACTTAAAATAAAATAGATGCCTCTTCTCCTTGTCAGAGTCCTGCTGGGTGAGTGGACCCCGTGCACAGCCACATTGCTCTCCAAGGCTATGAGCTGAGCCGGGGTGACAGAAATGTGGCAGGTGGCTGTGGCCTCATCCTGGAGAGGACAGCATGCATGGGGAAATTTGGTCTCAGGTCTGGCCAGGAACAGGCTGGGTATTCCCAGGGTGGTACTGGGAGTACAGGCAGGGGCCTCCCCTAGCCCAGGAGGTGGGCCAGGCTGGGGAAGCCCCTGGGCGGAGCCCTGAGAGTGCAAGGGGCTTAACTGGGTAAGAGCATTCCAGGCAGAGGGGTGGCCTGAGCTCAGCTGCAGGGACAGGCCAGCACAGAGGCCAGCCAGGATCACAGGGTATCAGGTGGGAAGACAGAGACAAGGCGGGAGCCAGGTCCTCCGGGCCTTACATGCCATGACTGGAGGCAGTCTGTCACCAGTCTGCCCTCAGGAACCTGGGGAGTTTGAGGCTCCCTTCCAGGCAGCAGCGCCATCTTGACTGGAATGCTGAAGAAGGCCCGACTGGCACCCCAAGCCAAATACAAACTCATTTACAGAGGCCCTGGTTTGTGCCCGAGACCATTTTAAGTACTTTACACATGTGGGCTCCCTTCTCAGACACAGCTTGACCTCAGGTGTGAGCAAGGATCTGGGGCCCAGCAGAGCAGCTGAGATGGTCTCCACCTCCTTTCTGACCAGACAGTGGGCTGGTCCCACCCCCGGCAGCGTGGCCTGGCCTGTGACAGTTACAAGTCCTGCAGAGACCATGCAGATGGCTCCTTCATCAGGCAGAGGGGGATCTCGATCTCCTGAGTAATCCGCAGTCCCGGGGCTGCCACGCTCCCTCCCCAGACCCCCAGGCCTGCTGAGCCTGTGGCACACGAGTCCCAGTTCAGCCTGGACACTAGGGCTGCATAATGAAAGCTGAGTCCCCTGCTTCCGCTGCTCTGCTCTCATCCCCACCTCAGAAACTTCTTTCCGTAGCCCTCCCCGCTGCTCCCCAGCGCCACTTTCAGGGCTGACTTCATCACATTCTGGTTTTACAATAATGATGAATCCTCTCCATAGCGTGAGTGCTTCTGGGATTGCTTAAGTCTTCTTCTGAACGCCAGCACACATCCTGGGAGCAGTGTCGTGGCAGGGATTGCAGTCTCTTTAAACACTTAACACGCCACACTGCCGCCTTGACTCCAGGAACCACAAAGAGATTCCCTGGGCCCCTTTCCTTAAGGGCGTGTCTGTCCTTAGCAAACTCCAGGCCAGCTCAGGCTGATGTCCTTGTGTTATGTTAAAGTGTCTACCCAGGGAAAGGGCTGGGGACAGAGTGAGGGTGTACGGTAGCACAGGCTCAGCTTGCTGCCTCCTAGCTGTGCTGAGGGCCCCTGAGGCTGAGGACCTTGTGAAAGTGGCATCACAGCAGGTGGCTGCCTTGGATGGGGCAGGGACCTGTGGCCTCTACTGCCACCCAGCATCTGCTGGGCTTTTTAAAGAACAGAGGGCTTTAACTTCATCCCTGGCCGGGCTGAGGGTGGAGCTTGTCCCAGGCCTGCCCTCGGGCCTGGAGGGTGACTGCTGCCCATGGGGTGTGACTGAGGCAGCAGTGGCCTGCAGTGGCATCCACTAGAGGCCTAGAGGAGCCTCTAGGACGATGTGGCCCTGATCCCAGCTTCACACTCTCTTTCTGAGGGCCAGTGGGGACATGATGCAGCCACGACCTCCCAGGCAGTCAGTGACTAAAACAGGATTGAAGCCCCCTGTCCTCACAGTCCCCTGTCCCACCACGTGTCCTCACCCACTTTAACGCAGGTCTGAGAGAATCTCATCTTCACGTTGTGCAGAAGCCAGAGTTGGCTGGAGGGTAGTCAGACTCTGGGTCTCCACCAGGCTTCCCTTTTAAATAAGCACCATCTAAATATTTGGGCATTTATTGCCCCGCATATTAATCTTGCAGGGAAATACTTTCAGCCTCCTAGCTTAGCAGGGGGAGGCCTTGGGCTTCAGGGCTGCGGGCCGGCAGATAATGCAGCTTGGTGCCATTAGTCCATTGCATTAGGAAGAGCATCGAGGAATTGCTGAAGCCTCTGATCAGGCGTGTCACTGCCTGCCCCCAGTGCCACCCCCTGGTGGCGGGAAGCAGGCAGGGACCCTCAGTGGTCCATTCACCTGTGATTCCTGCTAAGCGATGCATCCACCTCACCTCAGGAAACTTGTGAACAACACACGTGGGTTCACCTTCTAGACTTTTGCAGGGTGCTCACAACGTTAGAGGGCTCAGGAGCCCCTGTAGACAATCCTTGGTTCACAGAAATACAGGGACCCCTGTTTAAGAAGCTCAGGCAGGAATTGTACATTTCCATTTAAATCAAATATGCCAAGTTGAAAACACTTCAAAAATTCTGAGAAAAAGGTGGGGAAGCAGTCCAGACCCCTGAAATGGAGCAGGAGTCTCACTACAGAGTGTGCCATCTCCCTGCCTGGCTGGCCTGCTGAGAGTCCCCCTCCCTGTGTCACAGCACACCCGTTTTCTTCCCTTACTGACTCAGAAGAACAAAGCTGGGGTTGGCTGTAAGCCGAATGTGGCCCCCACAGCAGGTGGAGTGTGGGCGAGCAGGGTGGATGTCCCAGGGCCATCACAGTGAGGTCCATTTCCCAGCTCCCTTGCCCGCCTCATTTTCATGCCGTACTTTTTATTTCCCTGGATGAATCAGGGCACGCTCCAGGCTGGTGTTCCACCTCTAATGGCCCTGATTCCATCTTGGTAACTCAAGCAGAGACTTGTTCAATTCTGAGTCATCTTGAGGGTCTGCTGGCATCTGCATCAGACCTTGGGGGCTCTGCACCTGAGAGTGGGTGAGACAGATGGAAGCTTCTGGAAGAGAGTGAAGGGAACCTCATCCAAGTGGCAAGAACTGGGCTTAACTTGGGAGACCTGGGCTGTGGTCACAGCTCCACCCTAAGAGTGACGGGTTCCCTTCCCCTCGGGGGAGAAGACTTGGATGTGAGGATGTGTCATCTGAAGATTCCCATGAACCCCAAAGGCCTGCAGTGGGGAGCCGCCAGGCCTGGGGCCTAGCGTCTGGGCACTCCAGCTTGGACCACATTTGGACAGACCCCTGCTCTGCTGCTTCGTGGCTCCTTGGCTCAGGCAGGTCTCCGGCCTTCCTGGCAGCTTTTCCCTAACTTATAAATGGCGGTTCCAAGTCCCTGTGCATCGGGTTTTGTGGGGATTAAGTGAGATGAAACCACGATGACTCACATTTGGTGGCTGCTTGCTCTCTGTCAGACACCAGCCCTCCCTTGACGATTAACCCTCACCCAAGGTCACCCAGCCCCAAATGACCGGTGCTGGGCTCCCAAGGCTGGCACACCAGCTCTGCACAGGCCCCGCTGGCGCCCAGCTGCCTCCTCAGCGTCACAGCAGTGCTGTTTGGGGTTTAGCTAAAATAGCTCCCGAGCCCCTCCGTCCCCAGACTCAGGGAGGGAGGCTGTCGGAGCTCATTGCACACAATATGGCAGAGGAACTTGGGGAGACTGTTGTGACTGGCAGCCCTTCCCCAGCACATTGACTGGCAGCTGGTTCAAGGACGCTTGAAAGAGGCCCTTCTCCGAGTTCAGCTCTCCTCCTAGGAGTGCGTCAGACCTTTCGATGCCCGAGGCCAGGGCGAAGTAAGGCCTGGTGGGGCAGTAGGAGAAAACAGAAGCAGAGGGTGTGGGTTGGTGGCCAGGCATGCAGATGGTGCTCCCCAAGTAAGTCACCAGAGTCCAGCTTTAAGAGGCGGGCCGCACGCAGCCATTCCATCCTGCCCGGGTGCCGCTCTGCCCTCCTTCATGCCGCCTCGTCCTGTGGGCACATTGTTACTTCCCTGGCTTCTCCTCCCTCCCTTTCCTTGGGTTCCCTGTCCACTTTGATCTTTTTACAGGCTTTGTTTCAAGCCGGCACTCAACCAGCAGCTGGATCCTCCCTCCCCGTCTCGGTAGCATTAGTGCCCTTCCCTGGCGCCTCGCGAGGCAGGGCGGCTTTTATCTCCCCGTGGAATCTCATTAGCTTTACAGCACAATGGGCCCTGAACCTGGGCTGCCACTAAATTAGTTAATAGCAATTTTTTTTTTTGGCCTCAGGCCTGTCTTTTCCACATCTTCAATGTTGAACAAAAAACAACTTTGTTGTCAAAAAGTGTAAAACAAAAATATATTGAAGGTAGAGTGCTTTGACAAAGAGGAGGGTGGCTGTAGGGGAGCCTCCCCAGTGCCTGACGGCCATACCTTGCCTGGTGCTGGGGACACCTGCAGGGGGCAGCTGGGGAGACAGCACCTCGCTGGCCTTGTTTCCCTCATTAAAACATTCCTGTAATTGGTGGTGGGATCAGGAAACTAAATGCATCCGTGTTAGGAAAAACTGCCTCCATTTGCAAGAGATGAGAACACTTTACGCTGGGCCTTCGGAAAAGGAGGCTGGTTTGACCAGAACGGCAGCCAGTAGGAGGAAGGCTAGGCGGATGCCCTCCCGGGAGTCAGATGCCAACACCGCTTCCGCACACCGCTCCTGCTGTACCCGGAGGGGTGTCCCTAGTCACCTGGGCTTGTCCTGCTCTTGGGTAGCCACCTGTGCAGATCCATCCAGTGCATGTGACTCAGGCTTTCCAGAGACCTCCCTCGGACACGGTGGGAGTGCTGCCAGGCCCCAGCCTGCACCTTAACCTGCATGCTGGGAGAGCTGGGTCTGGGTGCAGACACCAGCTGCCCCTTGCCAACTGGGTACCTTTGGACATCTTCCAACCCGGTGAATCTCTAAGATTTACATGCCTGTGATCCCAGCTATTCAAGAGGCTGAGGCAGGAGGATCCAAGTTTGAGGCAGCCTTGGCAATTTAGCCAGACCTCATCTCAAAAAATTTTTTTAAATTAATCAAAAGGACTGAAGTGCTGCTCAGTGATAGAGCACCCCTGGGTTCTATCCCAGTGCCCAGGGGAAAAAATAACACCTGGGCTGGGGATATAGCTCAGTTGGTAGAGTGCTTGCCTCGCAAGCATAAGACCATGGGTTCGATCCCCAGCACGCAAAAAAAAAAAAAAAAAACCTGCCTCAGTGCTCGTAAGAATTTTAGGGGCAGATGGAGCTTGGTACCTATAAGCTGTCATTCCAAGTAGTTCTTTTAAGTTGATAGAATATCCTGTGGTCCTAAAAAACACCTTTCAAAAAATAAGGAAAACCTGGCCACTCCGTGTGGGATCATAATACCACCACCACCCAGCACCCCTTGTGAAGTTGGGGTGATCCCGGTCACTTCCATTCTTGAGAGAGAAACTGCCTTGCTCTTGTACTCCATTGTGTCCCTGAATCCAATGCCTCTGACTCAGAGAGCTGTTTTCCAGCAGGCCCAGGACATGCTCCAGCCTGGCCTCTCAAAGCCAGGCCCTAGCCAGCAGCCTGGGCACCACTGGGAAGCTGTTAGAAATGCCAGACCTCAGCCAGTCACTACCTCTTCCATGGGTGGGTTCCGCTTGGTAGCAGGACCCCAGGCAATGTGGGTACTCTTGCCTTTCTTTTTTTTTTTTTTTTTTTTTTTTTTTG